>JTDE01000713.1:19024-49149 GCA_014338405.1 Paragonimus skrjabini miyazakii
TTGCGAGGCAGATGGACTAGCTGTCTGATAAGAAAAACCCATAACGTTCTTGTTATTACCTGAAGAAAGCTCCTGTTAAATAGCAAACAAGCTCCAACGAATCCAGTTCCTTCAGTGTATTAAAATCCGCTGTTGCCACAGTCAACTCCCGGTAACAACGACCACGTGCAGGCAGAAGCTGAGGCGCGCGAAGACGAAGTGTGTATTCATTCAAACAATAGACAAGTGGTTTGTATGTACAGTGAACATAACAGGTATGAAGAACAGTATATAACAAGAGAACAAAAGGTCAACAGACTCTACGAGACTATTCTAAGTGATAAAGTCAAATGCCATGTCCACCTCCTTGAATTATTCAAGTGGTGACTGGGACGTTTTAAATCACTCTGTCGATTGTATCTATAGGTAGTCAACATACAAAATACTACCACTGTAAATGATAACTGATTAAATCAGTCCTCAAGCGGCTGCTACTCGTTAACTTAACGGCTCGCTGGATGACAAGAGAAAAGATAGCATATTCTACATTTTGACGATAAGACTGTTGTTACAAGAAGTCAAACCTATCGTGAACCAAAGAGCTGTGACTTCTTGGCTCGTACGCTGAAAGTTTTCCAAAACGTTGTTGCCTTCTCCGAGGCAATGTTAATCAGTACTGGCCGTCCGGTCCTGTGTGTACATAAACTGTTGACTCATGCAGTTTGTCTGCCCTGGAACTGATAACAGTCCTTGCTTCATGTAAACCCAGTCGTTGGTTGTTTTTATTGTGGTTGCTATTCTCATGTCCTATATGTTCTAATGTTTTACTTTTGTAACTAAAGAGAGTAAACGAAATGTTAACATCTCGTGATATACGTATTCTATCGTTGTTGGTGAGTTGTATCAATGGAACTCAGTGTTTTAAGTAGTAGATTCCTGCATAGATTGAATTTTAGCTGGGTTTTTTTATTTTACCATTTGGACGATATTTTCGGAGAGGTCAGCTCTCGTGAATTGGTTGAGGTTTGATGGAGTATTTTGTTTTGGTTCATAATATTTTGTTGACGGTTTTCGAGGTAGATAATATAACACATTATACTTCCTCTGAACAAATCACCGTATCCACTTGTGTAACATTTGGAGCTGATGCTTCCTGAAGGTCTGAAAATATAACACCTAAGATTATGCTACCGTCCTTAGTCTTCATTATGCTGGTAACAAAGAAATGCTTACTCTTTATGCGTGATCCACCGGAGAGAGTCAGAAAACAAAAAACAGAATAGCAAATGTAAAGTTAATTACAGATTGCATATGCATGTAGGCCTATTCGATGAATAAATGTCGAATTATTAATGTTTTCTGGTTTCTAAAATGTGGGACGATGGTTAATACGTCTTGAGGAAAGCCTCCCCAAAGTAAAATCAATTGTCTTAAGGATTCTTCTGGATCCTTTTATGGTTGAGGTATATTCCCGGGAAACTGTGGAATGGAATAAATGTTGAACTTTTCCAAAGATAATGCTGCAACTCAGAGGGCTTGGACCAAATTTTAAACCTAAACACAAGACTGTCAATTATTGCGCTGATCAATTAAGTGTACTTTTGCAATCTCAACAGATTAACGTACTTTAGTGGAATTAAATTGCAGTGAAGGCGATTCCAGAGAAAGTTACGAATACTCAAATCAAAAGCAACCTATGGGTCTAAAAATCCTTGACTGTCGGCTGTATATAAGAGTGCCGATGCTCCACTATCTGTCTCAAGTTGAAAATGGGGTCAACGCACTCTCGGCTGGACCGAAATCCTGTCTGCTGTCCACGTAGCCGACTTTAATTGAGCTTAGTGAGCTGACACAAGATAAGACAGGAGGGTAACTTGTATGCAACATACACTAGACTGATGCTTCTGTGGTTATCACATAGTCTTGAGATCCCCTTCTCCAGGACGGGAATTACTGTTGATATGCACCAAACACCAGGCACCTTTTGAAGAAGCTTTTCAGTTCTGACACCTACTCGTGCCTGCCGTCCTTGAAAAGAGAAGAAGAGAGGGGGTCTGGTCCAGCAGCTTTATTACGCTTCAATAATTTGGACTCCAGGGCCACTTCTGTTTCCGACGGATAGCCATCTGGAGCGCATTAACTGATCATTCGTTCCAATCGTCTACATAGTCTGGTTGAGGTCAGCCGCAGTGTTTGTCAGAATGTTCAGATCACCTTTTAAGACGGCACAATTGGCTGATGTGATGTGGGCCATCTTTTTCAAATACAGCCTCACTTACACTGAGTCGACGACCACTAAAACCACGGTTTGGGAATAACTGCCTTTTCTTGAAAAAAGGCTCGTTTCATCCTTTTTGACTGTTCGACTAAGTGGTGTTTGTGATCTTTGCGCAAGCTTTTGAGCGATTTGCGTTTAGTTTCTCGGCGGTGTTCGTCATGTTCAGAGACAGGAGTAATCGAATGACGCTTGTTTATGAGGTTTATCGACGTGACAGAAATCCAGTTCCATCGCAAGTGCTCAGCTCCTTTGGAACATATATCCTTACAAAAATCTTTCATAGCTGTTGCGATTTGTTCTTAATGTTCCTAGGGGTGTAAGTAGTTAGTCAGCAGAACCGGAATAGTGGAGAAAAGGCAGAACTTCTCTCAGCCGGTTAGACTTACACCACCTGGATTATCGGTCCCACATTCAATCGCTGACACGGCGGGTGCGCTTATGCGATTGGATATGCAAAACATAGATGTTTACTACTGTTACCATGGCCGTCTTCCAACTGCGACGGGAAGAGAAGTTAATGTGGTGGACGGAATTCGAAGAACTGATGGATATATTCGACGGTGACAGGTGGTGAGGAATTAACGTTCGAGAGATAGTGAACATGCATTTGCGTATGCGACCTCATAACGCGGAAACTATTCTTGCCAACGTAACTACAACATAGATTGCGGGATCTGTTACCTCCAACGAGATATGTGCAATCTTCGAGGCCACGCTGAAGTACACGTGTATGTAATTACGGGCAATGTACCGGTACGCGATTTGAAAGCATCTTGTTGATCTGACTGGACGTAACCCACATCATGTTAGCAACTCTGGATAAACTGTGGACATACAAATAGGGAACTGTAGATTGCCACCTACAGTGGCTATGACGACAAGCGAGACAAACACAAATTATCCACAAGTTAGTTAATTTCTAAGTAAAAATGAATAATGACTGGACAGCTGACATAGTGTTTGAAGGCTTGGTCCACAGCACAGTTGTAATGGGTAGAAAAGTTGGAGATACTTGGGTTTCCTGTAATTGAGTGGAATATCCCAATGTGGTCGTAAGATATGTTTGAGGCCCACAGACAATGGATCTAAGGTAACAAGAGAGACGGAACAACCCTCTATTGACGAAAATCGGTCAAATGAATGAGAAATGACTGGCAAAAACCTGAGACGAAAACACTTACTGAACAGAAAGAATTGGGTAGAGGTGCACAAAAAGTTACAATGAAACTTTGGGTCCGTCGTGTTCATAAACGAGATTGCATGATCGCCAAAAACACTTGATAATTGGGTAACAAAATTTCGCCACGCTGGATGACGTTTCTCTAAACAAGTTCGCCAGCCTACTTATCTTTCCAAAAACTATCAAATTACTTCAAGCATGGGCAGAAAAATCCACTTTGAGAACGAAATTCATCAAGCGAAATACAAATTCAAACTGTGGTCTAGAATGTCGATCATGGATCTACTTTTGTTTTTTATGATCTAAGCGGTTTGGGTAAAAATGGGCGATGAGTTTCAGAGCACCCAGTCCAGACGGATGAAAAGTACATTAATTTGAGCTACTACAACTTAGTGCGTTCACCTTGGCGACTTGTTCATTTACCTAGGATGAATGTAGCAGGTTAAGATTTGTCATTGTTATTTATGGGTGGGTTCCGTATGCTCATATGATCTTTTCTGAATACCGGTCTATACCAATTCATCATTTCTTGCTGGACCCTACTTTTGACTTACGATGAGTAATTTGACTCAGAACAATATTTTCCCATTAGCGTATGCCAAAGTACCTAACGGTTGATATAAACGTGAAAGTGAACTGAAAAAAAAAACGGAAAAAAAGTTGCAAACGGAGTTTTTGAGACGAATGATTCAAAGACGGCATGAGTAGTGCCACAATAGAGGACGTTGGTAATTCCATCCACTTACATATTTTGTTATCTGGTCGTCTGGAATTAGTCAGTCCTGATCATGCCATCAGCAGTTCGTGCTGAAATACTGCGAAGTCAGGTCATTAAATAAAAATGGTTTCCATTCAGAATGATCGGATGTTTCATCATGATCAATGTACAAACGTTCAGCCAGTCTCAGAGTATTACCCAATCATTTTGGTTTGCTTGTGTATCTGACCGCAGTTTCATAAAATTACATCGACTTTACGTTGAGTAAGTAAACTGCAGAACTCTTGAATCATCGACGTTTGCGCATTTGAATTTAGGGCTTAGTGAGATTTGAGAGTAGGCAAAGCAGAACTTTGACGATGACTTAATGAACAAGATGAGATGAAGTATCAGCGCAGTATTACTGCTTGAAGACGGAACAATATCCTATTATAATTATTGCAAGCGACCCCATCGAAATTAAACTGGTTTGAAAGCACATCCCTTGTTTAATTATGTACGGTGCTCAAAGTTATGCAGACCTTGTGAATTTATGTGAAAATTGGCAATTTAAGAAGTCTTCTATGTGACCAGCATCAATAGGCAAGCATTCGTTAGTCAAGAATAAGTCATATAATTCACGTGGCTAGTCTACGCCTTTCAACCCATTTTAACTAGTTCTAGTCACTTTTTATCCACCAATGTGCACAGACACTTGAAATTTAAATTCTACCAATATTTAGGACTGAGGCGGTCGAAGTGACTTCTCAGGCTTAGTAGAGGAAAATAGAAAAGTTTTCACGGTGTACACTGGCCAATGATTGAAAGGAGATAGCTTTGAGTATCACATATTTCAGTACATTATTCCTTAACATAATAATGCACACAGCGATTTGGCAAGCTCCGTCGCGTGGGCGTCAACCGATGAGGTGTACTCAGCAGCAGACGATCACACCGTTTTCTGCTGGTCATTGAGTACCATGCAAACATCCAAGGTGGTTAGTTTGCCGGCTACTGTGTTCCCTACCGACATGGACTGCTGTCCCAGGCAACATCGTAAATCTGGTTCTAAAAGTTCACAGAGAGTAGAAACGTTTCTGCTTGGTGCAACTGATGGTGAGTTTCTGTTCAAACTAATTCGTATCCATTACATAGGTAGATTCTACATACTCAGTAAAACGGGAAAAACGGATAAAGGAGTGGAAGCACACCAAGGGGCTGTATTGTCGGTGAAATGGAATCAAGATGGCACATCATTCGCGACCTGTAAGCAAATTTATCACTACTCGTTTGATTGTCTACCCTTTAAGCCGGAGAAGACGGTAAAATAAAAGTATGGTCTCAAAGTGGAATGTTGCGTTCAACGTTAGCACAACACGGTTGGTATTGCATAAATGATAACAAGCAAAGTTTTGCAGGTATGCCAATTTACTCGCTTGCGTGGGGGTCCAATACATCACAAATTGTATTCACGCTGGGCAAACAGCTAGTGATGCAGTCTTTGCAAGCCAATGCCAAACCAACAGCTGTAACTATTTTCATTGTCCTCATCCAACTGCCCATTTGATTTCATAGTGGAAAGCACATGAGGGATTAATACTCAAGGTCGACTGGAGTCACGTGACCGATCGGATTATATCGGGAGCAGAAGACTGCAAGTATAAGGTGGGTTGTTGGAGTTCAGTGGATCATATGCAGACTGGTAGGTGTGGGATACGTTTGGGCGACTTTTGTACGTTAGCGCTGCCTACGACTATCCGATAACATCCCTTGCGTGGTCTCCGGATGGAAAACTGTTTGCTGTCGGGAGCTTCAATATGTTGCGCCTGTGTGACAAAAGTGGCGTAAGTGGGTTCATGCTCTTTATATTCAACATGTGTGATATGTGGTACTCTTTAGAATGTTCTCGTGAACCGTGTGTCTCATTCTGGTCACGTCTTTTTTCACCCGACTCGAATCTTGTGGTTGTTCACTCGTAAAATTTAGCAGGCCTTTGAATTCGTTTACATTTGATTCAACCAACCCCGGACATGTTCACAAAACTGTAATGGTAAATGCAATACCCGAAGCGGCCAGTATATGAGCTTTCAGTCTTTCTTACTGGGGTATCGTTGCTTACGATTCCTTGACCTTTTAGCCGCCAAAACAAAAATGACAACAGAAAATTGATGTATGTTTTTTTCCGGCTGAGGTTTATCGTTGTTAGACAGATCCAACGAGTTTGAGAATGGTTCTTAAATGCACTGTTCTCATACTTTGTGTAATCTGTAGGATTTTACGACTTAAACCGTTATATGCAATACTGAATAAGATGAAGTATGTTTAATTTCCGTATTCACCTTTTGTACTCTACTGATTTATGAATGCTCTTATTCACCATTAAAAATCAATAAAAACTGAACTGCTGGCTTCCAACACACAGTTGTTCTGATAACCGATGGAGTGATCCGAGTGCAAACAGATCATGTGGGAACGTTAAATTCATTACGCCATGCTTGACGAGAAAACTGTATTCATAAGGCACTTTATCTTATTTTTCTAGGACCACTACCATCAACTGTAAACTGATACGTGTATTCTCACAAAATCAGTGTACATCATAGTTCACACCTTCACGCACAACTAAATACGGAACTTTCTCTTCAATGGATCTGAACGTGATGTTCAGCACGTTAACCCAGCTAATAGTCAAATACATTTTCCACTCAGCTGGATGGTTTACAGCACACAACCATGTAATGGAAAAAATATAAAAAACTGGCACCAAATGAATCGATATTTCAAAAGTGAGCGTCCGTCTGACAAGTGATAACCACATAGTGTCAGGTTTTCATGTTGTTGGTCAAAACCGCAGTAGATAACACGGGCCACTGGTCAGCATACGGTAACTGGAAAATTATTATAATCATTATGTTACGAAAAGGCGTCCAATAAAGCACAATCTTTATTGTCCAATTCACTAATTACCATGCTACGTGCGCGCTCGCGTTTGAGTCAGAATTCCAGTCCACGACAACCCCGGTTTCCGCTCACACGTCGTGTGCACTTTTACCCGTTGTGTGTGTGATTTGCGCCTTCTATTGGGGGGTTATGAGTCTGCCGTTCTTCGTCCGTTGGTCGACTTTTGTTGAGCGGTGGATCATCCGGTCGGTCGTGTTTTCCGTCATCTATCCATTATGGGTCTTGACCGTATTCCACGACCGTATCGAGATATTCCTACGAGTGTTGGAATAATCGCGCCTCCGATCTGGTCGTCCATCCTATTTTGCTTGCCATATCCCGCCCGCTGTTCCGATCCAGTCGAGCGATGTCTCATCCGGTCATCCACGCCCTCCCCGATCCACTCGCTGTGACTTTTTAGACATGCCTCCTTGCGTTGAGGCATTCCGCTGAGTGTTGGAATACTCGCACCTCCGGCCTAATAATCCATCACAATTAATGTTATTAGGATTGTCACTCATTCGTGGTCGAAGTTTTTGTTAATTTCATACTAAACACCGTACATATTTATTTGCAGCTTTTGCATTCAAATAGCCTCGACAGTTAGCTTCTATTGAAAAGAAGCACTAGGCTCAAATTTCTCACTTGATAGAGCATGTCAGTAGTACGTATCTTAGAACAGAAATATGACATTACTGAAATGTGCCATGCTGAAAAGTCCATGAATCATCTAGCAGATATATATGCTCTACTGTCAAGCTCCAGCAGGGTCTAGAGTCTAATACAGTAACTTTTGGCGGAGAACGTTGTCTGGAGAATCTAGCTGAACGCGGAACGCCTCATCATGTTCGTGTTTAGACTGAAAGTATTAATGATAATAATAATAACAGCATTGTCTCACCAAAAATGTGAATAAAGGGGACGATAGGCTGATGCTGTACGATTTATATCCTGACAAATTTCGTTGCATCTGTACGAATACATAGAACAGACCATGTATATATCAATATAAGAGACCAAATGAGATACTAGAGAAAACCGGTTATCATAGTACACAACCGTGGTAGCGACAACCGTACAAACAGTTGTTTCCGAACGCACGACACACGTTTGAACTTTCAGATAGCAACAGCTCTAGCAGAACGTAGTGTTCATCTGCGTGACGTCGACTGTATGACACGAAATGATTTTACAGGACCGTATTACTGTTGCATCATTCAGTATTACGTGTAATGAATGATACAGGCTCTCTGTTTCTATGCCTGTTTGTAACGTCATTCGTTTGCGTGATCTATTTTTGACCTACTTCGGGATGAGCTCCATGGCGCGCGTTCGCAACTGATGCTCAGTTCTGCCTATGTAGAATGATTCGCACCCACATCGGAATTCATAAATAACATTGGATTTCGCCGACTTGGGTACCGGTCGTTTCACACAGGATGTTGGAATTCGGAATGTTTTGAACAGGATCACTGGAAAAACCGCATTGCATGTTCTCGCGATAAACTAACCAGACGACAGTGAATTAGTTGGTATAAGTCACTGCCCCTAGAGGGAGGGCGAAGGAATATCGACGTCTTGCACACTGTGTTAGGTCGAATTTTTATGTCAACGGGCTGTTTGAGTCTTGCAATAAACTGTTTAAAGTAACCGTTTAGCTGCAGGATGGTTTCCAACAAAGCTATATATTCTTGAAGTGTATCTTCAATGCAAATACGGCAGGCCCGATCAAGTAGCGTACGCACCAAATTTCGTCTGTAAGATCACGGTACAAAAATTACGAACTACAGAAACTGAATTATCCAAGTGCTCCTGCGATGGACACTTCGTTGAACTGAACCATTTGCATTTCACCTGATTCATATGTCAAAAAATGAAAGATTGTTGTATTTCTCGTCTGCCATACCGTTATGCACGTTTGGGTGAAGAGAATTCACTTAAACCGTTAAACTCTGTGCTTACAGTTAATTATCTGAGGCCTGTTTCTCAAGCTTTGTTTTAGACATGTTTGCAAGGACAGGGCTGAGCGGACTACACATAGTTACTCCATCAATTTCTCTATACTCTGAATCTTAGAAATTGTAACCGATGTTTTTTGTACAGAACAGCAATGGTTGTTCCAACCCATTTTCAGACATTCCAACGTCTAGATGATCCTCTCTGATATAACAAGGTGGGAATGCGATACATACACTTAGGTAATTTCTCTGATATCTCATTCGATCTCTTATATTGATATATACATGATCTGTTCTATGTATTCGTATAGATGCAACGAAATTTGTCAGGATATAAATCGTGCAGCATCAGCCTATTGTCCTCTTTATTCAAATTTTTGATGAGACAATGCTGTTATTATTGTTATTATTATTATGTTTTGTTTTATGTATACGTGCCTGTTCAAATGTATTTCTATTCGGTGGGTTACAAATGTAATTTACACCGTTTCAAGACATAATGTTTGATGAACATTGTTTAACCGGGAACTATTCATGTACCAGCAGGTGTGGCAATCTGCCAAGACGATCGACTTTCACATGATTTCCTCCCTTGCCATATCTGGTCTACTTACAACCGAACCAATGATAGTGGGTCCAGTTGCTTTGTAACAGTCTTAGTTAACTTATATTTATTACTGAGAATTACAATCCCTAACCGCCACATCATATCCACTGTGTTGCCAGTTACACTGTAGGAGTAGATCTTGGTACGGATCTGTCAAATATAGGACAGTGGGAAGCCACTAACCAGTTGCCTCAGGTGATCCAATGTGTTTTCGAGCTTACTTGCTGCAGAGTTAGAACTAATTGGTAGACTTTTCGGCTAGCTCTCCGCCTGTAGTCCGTTGGTACCGCTCTTGGATGCCTGTAAAATGGGAATATGTGTGCGATGGTTGCATATTGTCGGTGATTCATTAGAAATACGAGACAAACGCGGAAGTTGCCTATGACAAAAAGCGTGACTTGTAGAAAGACATAGTTAACTAATATGCTGGACGTAGAATGACAAAAGTTTCAAAAGAACAGTTCCGTTGTTGGACTGAATTTTAAGGGCTGACTACGTGTAAGTCTAAGAATTGATCAAGTTACCAGTTCTCAGGTGAGTATTGGAAGAATAGACGTATTGGAGTGTGATATAGACAAGTTATTAAGCAACCTACCATCTTTTTTAAGTGAACGTGAGGGAAGAGAAGATTCTAAGTCCAATTAGACCATCCTGTACTGCAGATGCATGTTGTACTGGACATTACAGAAAAATTCACTAAAGGAAGAAAATAACAAAGAAGTAACAGCATTTTCTTGGCTTGCAAAAAGAACAGCTTTCTTGTCTGTACAGTCGTTCTCAGAACGCATTGCTAAGAGCTCAGCGCCTTTAAGAGTGACTGTGGCTGTTGTGATGATGATGATGATGATCCAAACAGCACAGCTGTAGATCAACGACTAGTTACTATGGATTAGACGTATGTGATGCGAATCACTTCCGGAAATTCTGATTAACGGTTTTTTTCTAAGGCTGGTCTCCAGAATCAGGTGAACTCGAGATGTCGCGTAAAAACCACAGTGAGAAGTTGTTCCTTCTTGGACACTGGTGAGAAACCATTGCAAAAATTGCGGGAATTCGGTACTGACAGTGTACCAAGTCACGAATTATCTTGCCAATTTGGTTTCAATTCTACGTCTGGACTTGCCGTAAAACTCAGCATGTCAGACGCCGAAAATAATTCAATTTGCTAATCGCTCGTATGCGTTGCGTCGGTAGCTCATTATTTGTGTGTATGTACTTCCCTGGTGCTCAGTTAAATAACTGCCACAGAATATTGCTTTATTACATATGCTTCATCGATACAGAGATTATCAGCAGTTCATCACTCTAGGTGGTCAGAAAATGAGTCCCTAGTCAAAGCTTATGGTGAGACACTTCAAAAGTTACTTTAGTTTTACGAATTCCTTAAACATGTCACAAAAGAACACAGTAATGCACATGTTGGAAGCCTCTTTCAAAGCAATATGATATAGTCTACCATGTAGCGGTTTCTGGAATTTCTAAATAATCCTCGGGAGAGAACTTCGCCGGCACAGTTTCCAATATTCGGAAATTCAGTTTTATCTGCTTTCATTTGGAACATACAATTGATTCCATCCTCTCTACTAATCGATCATCATTTTACCAGCGGAAAGAGAGTAACTCTGAAAGTGAACCAAAAAACAACGTGATCGTTCTATTATATGAGTACTAGTCAGTAGTTCAGGTGGCTTCAAATCGTACTGTACTAAGATGATGTTACAACTTCCTCACGGATACACGTCGTTCAGTCAGTCCTTTTTCGGAAGAAACACACAACATTAACTTCATTATTAGAGCCCATCAAGAGTAGGCCCTTCATGATTTAACTGGTTTAATCATGTTAGATGTAGACAGGAATGACTGTGCCAGGAAAACGTTTTTTGGCTGAAACGCAACTGTAGAAATGGAAAAGTTTATTAAAATAGAATTGTTCCCATGTGACGGAATGTGAAATTTTGTCTTCATAATGACGAAGAAAATAAAGGTCGTTTCAGGACGCTGCATGACATAGTACTGCTATGTGAATAGCAATTCATAAATGTAACAACCGATAGATATTTTTTTAGATAAAAATATTGCTGCACAA
The DNA here is from genome assembly GCA_014338405.1 of Paragonimus skrjabini miyazakii. Taxonomy (NCBI): domain Eukaryota; kingdom Metazoa; phylum Platyhelminthes; class Trematoda; order Plagiorchiida; family Troglotrematidae; genus Paragonimus; species Paragonimus skrjabini miyazakii. Next base: position 30,750 of record JTDE01000713.1, read on the forward strand.
AAACTACTTCGGTTTACAGTATATCCGTAGCCTCATTTGTAAGTGTTTTTCATATTTGGTAAATTTGTGTTTTGATACATGAGGTGAACATGAGAGGACATTATGGAGTACGCGATGTTTTGTCTCTGCATCTTGATTTGGTTATTTCGTTTACAAAATCTGTTAGTAAGGAGAGAAACCAGTTATGTAAAGTGAAAAATGATTAACCACTCCATTTCTGTCCGTGTAAAATACGGACACAAACGTTTTCAGTTAACCAAAATATTTTTACGTGATTTTAACACTGAACGGCTCTTTATCATGTGTGGATTCTAATCTTTGTCGAAATTATTTATATCACTGCACAATAATGTACGCCGTGACTAGTGGTCATATTCTGTGGAGAAGACAAAAACTGGTAGCCTGTTGAATCTGCGTTGGTCTGCGGACAGTACACAGGTCGCGGCTGTTGGTGGTAACGGTAGTGTGGTTGTTGGCCAAGTGATTGATCGCTGGATGGAATGGAACGGGTTTGAGGCTGCTATTGTGGATGAGCGTACAATAGAAGTACACAACGTACGCAATGGAGCAAACGAACGACTGGACTATCGGGACCGTATTCCGACAGCTTCTTTGAAGTACAACTATCTAATTGTGACCACTACATCACAGTGTTACATATACAGGTGAGTAGACCATTTCGCTTTCTTTTTCTACGATTTATTTGCATATTATGTAGACGCTTTCGGATGAAGGCTTTTGAAGAACGTTATAGTGACATCGTTCGTCTACTTTAACTAATCACGTTAAAAGCGCATGCTTTTTTGGGCACACGGCCACAGTAGAAAAATAACACGGATGAACAAGAATGCACGAATGATTAAACCATACTACACGCGAGTAATCAGGCGGAAGGAAGTATTTAGATATCGTGTTAACCGCAGAAAATACCGGTAGAAGTATTATAATACAGTCCGTCATGATACGGGTTATACCACACATGAAATTGGCAATGACATCCGAAGCAAATAAATGTTTGTGTTTGCTGTGTGGACGTATGTGCTACTTATATCTATTTCCTTAATGAACGATTCTTATGGCGCAAAAGTTCTTGACTCACATCACGCATAAATTGAACGCTGTATTTGGAGATCGATAGAATTTGGTTGATGAGGGATTAAAAATGGATTGTTTATACCAATTTATTGATCCTTCTTGGTTCCCTAGCCAGTGGATCATTGACTGCTCGCTGAAGGCATCCGTTGGCTTGCCACAGTTGATCGGACGGGATCCTAGGAATTGCATAGCACTGTCATTTAGGACCCGAAGATTGTAGTTCACTGCAAGGTAATCATTCCGCTTAGAGAGATATCATAATAGCAAAGTTTGAATGAAAATTTCAACGTGGTTAGCAATTGATGCTTCTTTGATCTTTCTGTGTGAACAACTAAAAAACAAACGGAGGAATTAAGGCTATTCTCAAAAGTTGCTCTCCAATTGTATACGGCTAACTGTATCTCGACAGTTCTTGTCTGTGAAAATCAAATGGTCTGATTTGATATGGGGTCATGGGATAGATTTACGACACTTTAAATAGTAAAGTATGTTACAGCCTACTCCATCATCTGCATTAGATCAACAATTACGACAAACCGATTTGATGGCTAATGCTTTCTATTTCTTCATCAAACACTAATTCAAACCTAGCAAGTCTTTGAAAGTGTCACATATTCAATGACCGCAAAAAGCGGTCAACATACTATATTACAAACAAATTTTAGAACCACAGTAGTGCTTATTTTCGTGTATCAGTAACTGATGAGCTTTTTCTCTGCATTTTCAGCACATCGAATTTCAACACTCCGATCATCACTGATTTACGCGAATCTAATGTGACCTTGATTGCCCAATGTCAGAAGTGAGTCACCGTGAGTGCACTTTTACTTAAAATCAGGTAATTCGCGCAACCGCGCACACAGCTTTTCGAAGCATATAATTATAACTTGTCTTCCACAGATATTTCGTGTTGGTAGACGGGGCCAATATTTATGTGTATACCTACGATGCCCGTCTAGTGTGCTCGCCAAAGCAACCCAACCTTCGCACAGATATGCTCCAAGCAGATGGGCTGGCGCTGTGCAATGATACACTGGCTGTGAAAAACAGAATGGATGAACGAAGTAAGCAAAACAACCGTTACTTTATTTCCATACTAATATTTTTAGGCAACCGTACAGTGTTGGTAAAATAATTATAGATCTTGGTCCGATTCAAATAGGTGGTGAGAAAAAAATGCACCGTTTGTACCACCCGGATACTGAGGCCGGGCTGGAAGTTCCCGTGATTCCAGATGGTGTGAAAGAATTGAATCAACCTGAAACTCAAGTGTTCTGTCACACTAGGACTTCATCAAAACTAACGCATGATATTGGAAGTTGGGCTACATCGGGGTGTGCTGTACTTTCTGCGGTCCTGTCTTGTCATGAAACTGTGAACCTCTTACATTTAATTTTTGTGTGTTGGATGCATACTCACGCTGATGCGGGCTGAATTTAACATTTTTGACGATTAAGCAGAAATCAAGGACGTTTGTCTTGGTTTCATTCTGAATATAGATGGAGCCAGGTTACCAGTGGTTGATCGATGTCTATTCAATCACTTTCGTAACGATTCTATCCTGGAGGTTCACAAGTTTCAAAGGAAAATTTTTAATCTCCTGGTAACAGTCGATCCTGGGTACCCTATCATTCGTCTAGGTCCACATAATACGAAAACAGATATCTTAATAAGATATACGAATCGATTCATTATCACTGCCAGGATGGGAACGAAATTTTCCACGATTTCAGTTCCATCGAATATTATGACGTATATAAGTATGATGAGACGATCCATCTACGGAAAGTCCAGGCTTCAGCTGAGTTTAATCGATCAACAAGAAAGGCGAGCTTCTACGTGACATACAGTCTACCAGATGTGTCGATAATCTTCGCTGTGAGCCTAGAAACTTGATTTTAAGGCTTCATTATCCCACTCCATTACCCAACCACCCTACGGTGTAGTCGGTTTCCACCAACTGTTATTTAGTTGCTTATTAAACTTGTCTGTACTGTGATTGTTAACGCGAATAACCTATTAGAATTTCGCTTAGAACATTGTATTTCTTTTTGGTCTCATTTTTTTTGTTCAGGCATATATCTTTTTGAAACAGAGACAGGAAAACCAATTGGAGACGGGAAGCCAATTATTCATACAGTTCGTTAACATTTTAGTGTTCCTAATTTTTATTGCCCTGATCTGAATATGGCAGACATCGTATGATACACATTGCTTCTATTCATTTTTATTATTGTGACTTACTTTCATGATAAATGATAACGGTTAAACAGGTTTCAATTTATTTAACATATCTCATTGGCTCACATTTGATGTTCAAGTTTAAGATATGTAGGATTTCAGACGCCGAATTAAGTTTCCCTGTTACGAACACATGCTTGAGTTGAATATGTTTATTGGGTAGAAAGTTATAAAAGCTTCTGTGTATTGTGGCAATAACGATCTGTTCTGACTGAACGCAAAGCAACTGACATCGTGCCACGCAGACGGTACTAGAAATACGCCTTGCTTTTGTTTCAAGTACACACCACAAATTCTTTAGGATTAATCAACGTTTGGTTGCCTTTGGAATTGCTTACCACAAACCAATATTTCTTAACCGGTAGTTATGAGTTTGATGAAGTACGAAGACGAGGAAATTCGAACTAAAAATAGACAGTTCTTTAATGTCCACCAGCAATTTCTGATTGTTCCCTTCACCCGTATTAATGCAATGTTTAGCAAGCGTGCTTGCCTCGTTAAAAAACGTGAAAAATACTACGAGCAGTCTAATCATTTTAGGATTAACGGCAGTACTGATTAACTTCCTGCTTCTTGCGGTCTTGAACTGTTGATAACCACTGGGAAAGGCCTGTAGCCTTCTCCCTCAAACAAACCTTTCAGTTAACTCTTTTTAAAAAGGGCCACCAGAATAGAGTTTTGCATTAAGTAGAGCAGATCGATAGTACAAATTCTTATCATGACTGACAGCCGGACTGCAGTTCACGTTTTTATGTAATAACTACGTTGGCTACTGCGTTACTCATACGGGGCATAATCGACATTTCATCTCTTAGTAATCCCACACACTCGTTTGTGGGTAATTGTCAGTTTGCCTGATCGTCTCGGCTGGATTCACGAGAAAGGTTCTGTTAGTACCAATCAACTATGAAGCCTAGTCGTGGCAAGGATCCGTGGTAATGACGAGCTGATTCGAGCTCGTTTACCTTGCTTTTCTTCTAAAGGAGCTGGCTGTGCAAACTACCCGAAAGTAAAAGTTACGACCAACTTTTAATAAGCATCCAGCCGCAAATTTACAGGTGCGAGCTTCTTAAGTCATTTGTATGAGACAGATATTCTTTGTAATATTTTGAAAATTTTCTGATAGATAAACGGCAGTCAGTAGGAGGGTAGGTTAGCCAAACTAATACCTATTTATTCTAATCCCCATACAGACAGAGGTTCTACAAATTGGTTTGGATCAGTGTGGACCACCACTTGACCGACGTATGGCCTTGCTAGATCGAAACAAGGATCTATATTTGATGTCCGTGCGCGTTTTTGGGACAAGTCGAAAACTCGTCAAACTGAGTATGTTTAATTAGCCGATTGGTTGTTCTGTTTTCTTTCAATCCATGAAGAGATACAAACATAATGATCGAGTGTCATTATCATCATCATAGACAGCGAAACATCAGTGGTTCACACTGATACGTAACTGCCACACAACAACAACCACAAAGAATAAAAAGCAAACCCTGTATAGGAAGAGAGGAGAAAAAAAGGGGAAGAGGACCTAATTACTAAAACATAGCTACGTCTACATTCAAACATACAACATGAAGGCGCCCACATCATTGATGATGAAGACTCTCTCTCTCTTTAGGAGTAGATCGGTAACATGTTGAATAACAATTGTTACCACTACTTTTATACCCACTGGACGTTTGACCGTTTCTAACATCAAATCAAACCAATAAGTTATTTATCGATAAACGGAACCACCGAGTTAGTGTACCATGATGAAATCATGCACGTATGTTGTTTTAGAGTAATGAAAACCGCAGTAAAATGTTCCGAAGTCGATTTTTGTAATAAGGGGTTCTAAAATATCATGCTTTTTGTCATCATTGTAACTTACAATACTAGACCTTGTTAATGTTGACTTTCAAATGGTCTGGTTTCTCAAAGATATCCTGCGAGTGTGTTGATGGTTCCACTACATCTCACTAATCCAGCTTGCTAAAATACCTTCCCATTTTATGCCTCATTAGGTCTTCACAAAGTGACATGCAAGACCACGTGTAGGCTGCCTATTGTCAATCTATTAAGACCTAGATAGCAGCATTCGTAGTGTCCGGGCTTGAATGTTCAGCCTTAGAGTCGATGAACGATGATCGATACAAGTGAACTACTGCAAGCACCGACTGATTGTGAGGTTAGCCTTACCAAATCCTGGTCGCCAGGTATATATTCATGGAAACGCGTGAGGCACAGTGCTCATTTTGAAACATGAAGGAGTTAAATGAGTGCTTAAAATGACAAATTTTCCGTCACCTTGCTGAACTGAATTTGGTCTAGTTGTGAACCTTTAATTACATATAAATTCAGTGCAACTGTTTATGTTCCGTTTGACCAAAATGTGCGCATGAAAACTAGTGTTTATAAGCGAAACGCTGCACACATTAGGCCACACCATTCATCTTCAAATATATGATTCTGCTGGCTTAGATGGAAAGGAAGCAGTAAACTCCAGTTTCACTCTATAATTAGAGCTCGGCAACAGTGCCTATTCCTGACCTGACCGCGACGTAAACTAACACCTTGTGAGGTGGATTCTAATGTACTGACTTTTCACTAGGCAATAGCGATTCGCTGGATTCAACTACAACACTTTCTCTGGATGGTTGCTCAACATGACTAACCGTCTTGAATAGAGAAACAAGAACATAATTTTCAGTTCACTCTTCCTCTCTCTCTCTCTCCCTCTTTTTCTCTCTCTATAAGAAGAGGGAACACAGAAAATTATACTGACAGAATGACGCTCGGATGTTGGGCTGTCATGTACTCCACACTGGTACCGTGGTTCGACTAACCATGTCACGTCTACTCACTCATCGCGAGACGAGTCTCGCGTTCATAAATGTGCGCCATGTAAACGATGATAAATGGGCATGACGACCGCAGAGGTGATTATGCGTGCGTGACCTTAGGAAAGGAAAATTTTGTTGTGAGTCATACTTGATTGACCAAACGATTGTTCGACTTTGGCCAACGCTAACTGGGAAGTTACTGGCTTACCGAGCCTGATTGTCAGTTTTGGTGTAGATCGCCCCGACGCTGCATCAGTAAAGTGTTGATACATGTGTCAGCCGAATATTCATTTAGTCAGGGTAGGTTCTGTCTGTTTGCTGGAATTCAGTAGTGATTGTTACAGACTACGTTGTTTCTAATCACAGTTTATTTTGCTCAAAACTGAGGCGTTTACTGTACCTCGATTCCATAACTAAATTTGGTGTTGATATTTTCAGGTACTATGGCGACATCCATGGTGTGGAGTGAGACATCCAATCTGTTGGCAGCTGTTGCTAATGAAAATCTGACGATATGGTTTTACCCAAATATCGCATTCATTGATAACGATCTGTTGGTCATGACGACGCAAGAGCACGAAAACCAGTAAGTTTGTAAGCACAACAGTGTTCAACGGACAGTAGTCATTACTACTCAGAGTGTGCAGGTGTATTGGATACAACCAGCTTTTAATCAGAGATAGTTGCGGTACAAGTACATCTTACGTCTCGCTTTACTTTAACCCGCATTAGACCACAGTGTAGACTGTGGATTAGATCGGATACATCTAACAGGGATCATATTGATGGAGGACATCTTAACTTAATTTGACTAATGGCGATACGCAGTTCCGGCCAGCGGTTGCCTGTTGATCGATTAATTTGTTCAACTTAACGCGATGTAAACAGGTCATTCAGTGGATGAACCTGTGTTTGGTGTTTGAGTGCGTCTTGAATATCCTCTTATCCTCTGAAACGAGCTATGCAAATCGTCAACGACGGTGACAATATTTAAACTTACATAGGCACCGGGATTGCGGTGTGTATGCAAATTCTGCCTAATCGCGTTTCTAGGTGCTGTTTTTCATTTAATGGCCTAGTGCATTGATAAAATTTGAAAGCTACTTACCTGTGAACACTAGTGTTATATAACAGGCAGTTTCGTTGTGAGTAGTACACCACTTATGAGTAGTATACTACTCACCGAAACTGCTTGTTATAGAACACTAGGAAAAACCTACTCACTCTGTTATGTTTTTTAGGCAACAGGATTAAAATGATCATTTTGCGAGCACTGACGATGGTTAGAATTATGCTGATTCGTATGATGAACATGTGCTGTTTAAGTCAAATACAATCCTTCGGCCTGCTTGCAGTGGTCAAATATGAACAGATCATAATTACAGTTGAGATGAAAACATATTTCACTGGCCCATCATAAACAACAAACGGATGCATCTGACATAGAAAGCTGTCAAAGGTAGCAGGATCACCATACTCAAGATTTCGAATTCACAGAAGGCATTGACCGGTATTCGAAGTGATCACCACTTTACGGTAAAATATTATCGTCCAAATATGGTGGTTCTCGAGCGGCTACCTTGAGACTACCTAAGGAAGATTAGAGCTTTGACGGCGTAACTAATAAGAAATAAGCGAAGCAAACACCAAACACAGGGGACTGACGTGGGAGATTCACACTCTTGTAGGGTTCCGTTACTCTGATTGATTAGTTAGCAAATAGCGGCATTAAATCATTAATGCAAAAAGTATAAACTTGTCAGTGATTAAAATTTATACAATACACTCTGTGTTACAGAGAAGAATTTGGAAAGCAGCCTGAACTGCTTAGCTTTCATCGGGACCGCGTCACAATCCGACGGTCAAACGGTAGCGTGGTATCATTTGGTGTGTCTCCTTACATCGATAAACTGCATCAACTCATTCTGACCAACAAATGGCAGGAAGCTCTTGGACTTTGTCGGAACGCGAAGGTATGTAAGTGTGCGTGCAGGATCAGTCTGCTGAATTCAGGTAAACCGTTGTCCTATTTTGTTGTCTGTGAAACTCGACGTTTCAGTCACCACTGTATTAATGTAAACGTAAGTTCAAGATAGTATCTTATAGTTCCGCTATTTCCGATGACAAATGAATGTATCGTTATTACAAAGTGTTACTTCGGCTACTCTGGCTAACTTGGGAGCAAAACTACACGATATAGCCACATTTTAGATAAACGTTATTAAGAACACCAGCTATGGACGCGAAAACTTAAAAAATCCTTTGAATATGTCTGCTTATGCTCCAACTGACTGTAGAGACGTCGATATCAAAGACGCCTTTTGTTCAAATCTGGCCGCTCTCCTTCGGTCGACACATGGCTCTGATATAGTTGTCCTGGCCAAAGATATGAACGTCCAGGTCGGCCGCCTTGGTGAGGCCGCGTCTTGTTTAGATGGCAAGTTTGGGATAACATCGCATCGCTCGGATATTGGTGGGCAATTGTTGGAGTTGTGCGTTGAGCATAAGCTGTTTTTAGCCAGCACTAGTTTTAGGCATCGTGCACGTCGTTGATATACTTGATGCCCTCTTCTTGAAAATCAGGTCTAGTCTCAGAGAGACCACATAGCTGTTAGTTATAAGTGGCGGGGTTCAATTCAAGACTATCGTTCTTATTGGAACACATACATGGATTCAGATAATGCGTCGGTACGTTGTTTTTTCCCTTGCTTTTGCTGGCCATCGACCCCACCGATAGCAACGACTGGCCATAGAGAAGGTAGCCATACCAGCAGTAAGGCATAAGTACTGAACCTGCTTAGAAAGCTGCCTTAGAAGTTCTCATTCCAAAATTCTTAATAGCTGTTGGACCTGGATCTCACAGACAACTTATGAAACCGACACTGTAGCATGCGGCATAGGCGTACATGGGCTGAACAAACATTGAATCTCGGAGAAATCCCTGGGGTTGTTGGAAGTCAGACGGAACATTTCTTCTGGCAGTTCATATAACATGTCTAGGAGAGATATCCGTAGGGAGTTGAAACGTAGCCCAAAGACTGACCATGAGGCTTGGTTAATGGAGAAAGTTAAGAAAGTGGAAATCGCTTTTGCTTCAGGGAACTCCGGCAAACTCTTGAGGCTTATCCGTGCTCCTGGTCATGTCAGTGAACCTATCAGCAAGACAAATGACACACTTATTTATAATAAGTCCAGAAGGTTAAAGCGCTGGGCGAAACACTTTAAGGGGCAATTAAGCTGGCTTCATGCTTCTATTGTTTTCCCGTCACAAACTTGCAATGTAATATCCTGGTCGGTAGATTTGCAACCACTCATTGGGGCTGAAGTTGGTAACTGCATCTCGGCTCTTAAACACAATAAAGTTGTCGGCTCCGATGACCTCGTGCTCTCATGAGGACACTTTTTAAAGAGGGTGAGGAGGTGTTAATAGTGAATTCGACTCAGCTGTTTCAACTTGTGTGGACGACGGTGACGAACCCTCCGTGCTGGGGTTACTTAATAATAGTTCCTATATTCAAGAAAGGTATCAAGGGCTTTTGTGAAAACCATAGAGGAATTAGTTTGTGGCATCCATTATACCTCGTCTACTCACTGTAGTTCGGGAGGCAAGCATTAGGGAAGAACAGGTAGACATTTTTACTGCTCGTCACATTCTGTATCAACGTCATGTGTACCGCCGGCCAAAAAATGCCGGATTTCTCGGCTATAAAGGTACGTTCAATTAAGTGGATTGACCTAAACTTTTAGAGTCGCTTAAATGCAGGCGTATACCAAATAAATACGTAAACATAATGTTGGTTCTTTATTCCCATACTTCAGCTTAGATTAGGGTTTACGTTGAACTGTCTGACAGTTTCAACACCAAGAGCGGGGTACGTCAAGTCTGTTCTTTTTCACCATTTTTGTTTGATTTTGTGATGGACGGCAAAATGGATTGTCTCCGGCAGTCACAAGTTGCCAGCGTGGATCTCTCTCATGGTGGAAGGCTTGGTGACCTTGATTAGGCTGACAATAGTGTGTTGATGTTTGACACTTTTCAAGCAGCACAAACAGTGCTAGACTCTATTTCGCATTCTGCTAAATACTTCGAAATGCGCTTTGCAGCCTCAAAATGCGAAGTGCTCCTGCAAGATTGCTGTGATTACGTAGATTTATCGTTAGATAATGAAGGCGTGGAGATTGTTTATCAAGTTGTGTATTTGGGAAACTGCGTTAGCGGCGGTGGTCGTGCACAGAATAAAATAGAAGCGCTGATCTCTAAGGCTGGGGTGGCGTTTGCTTATCTGGGGCATCTCTGGCGATGGGGAGTTATTTCTGTGTGTGTTAATAGCCGTGTATATAAGGCGATAGTGAGGGCTGTGCCACTTTACGGCAACAAAACATGGCCGCACAGGGAAGAAAAAGTGAACAGTGTTCAGGTACTTGACCATCGATGTCTGCGTTCGATCGCTGGTGTCAGCTGTCTCCAACGAGTAAACGATGAGGAGGTTAGGAAGTAGGTGTTTGACACTGATTGTCAAACGAGTTCTTTCGTTTAATCCTTACATCTGCACAGACTTAAATGGTTAGATCGTGTACTGAGGATGCTAGCTAGTCGTCAGCCACACCGGGCACTCTTTGCCGACGCTGTGGCCGACTGGCGTAAGGTGCGGGGTGGACAAATGATGACCTGGTTTAGAGAAATAAAATCGTTCGCGAAGGGGTTGGTCACTGTAGATCGGGGTCGTCTCCCGAGCTGGGGGTCTCGCGACTCAGAGGACTGGTGGCTTGAGACAATAGGTGAGATGGCAGCTAATCGAGCTCAGTGGCGTGAATGTTTCCGTTGTTTGATCGAGTTGTCTGTGAAGTGAATGCACTTAATGACACGGGGAAGTGAAAGCCGTAAGGAGGCTGTCTTGTTGATGACGCTTTACTTTCCCTTACAGATCGATTGTTTGTTTGCGAAGTGTAAGCACCTTGATGTTGTACATTTGAATGTAGACGTAGCTACTTTTAGTAGTTAGGTCTCTTCCAGCCCCCCTTTTTTTCTACTCTTTTGCTATATAGAGTTTGCTTTTCTTCTTCTTCTTGGTAGTGTGGCAGTTAAGCATCAATGTGAACCACTGATAGATTGCTGTCTATGAGAATGATGATGATTCAGATTTACGTGCAGTTGGCCGATAAGGTGCGCGATTCGTTAATTAAACAGAAGCACAACGGACAGTTTGATCATCAAGTGGAATGAAATACCAAACACTCAGAAGTATATGGTATTCACTTCTTTGGGTCAGGGGAATGTAACTGTCGGACTCGCGAGTCCTATAGTCAGTTGAGATTGGAAACGGAGAAGAATGCAGGAGGTAAAATTTTTGAGAAAAAGCGATAGAGTGCAGACTGGCCGGTCTGCAGTATATAGAAGATAATCAGCTACTTGAGTCGCCGGGTGTATCGGAGTAAGTAATCACTGGGAAACCTTAAAGCCACATTCTTGGATTTTACTTAATAGTTAAACTTTAAAACGATGAACATTTCTAATGCCTATTCACAAACAAGCACCTCAATTTCATACCGGACTACAAATGTTCCATCCTCGAAATCCAGATGAACGGAAATCGACTTAACCGAGTCGATGTTCTAAGGAGGATGCTTAGTTCCCACCACATAATTATGCTTCTAGAGTTTTGATATATACTGTTCTAAAAACGCATCGATTGTCTTGTATTAGACTATAGTTACCGGCATCTGTTTGTGAGGGTTAAGCTAGATGGGGAAAACTGTTTGATACATCGATAACTCTGACGTCAACAATGTGATTTTTTTCGTTACTCACTACTAGTCGCAGATATAAAACATACAGGTTATATATGACGGACATAAAGGGACAGACATGGATAGACATATGGGAAGGCACGCATTCGTATCGAACATTATACCATCAACACGACGGCAATCCGATAGATTGCTTCAACCAATTTTGTGCACACAAAATCGGCTGGCGAGTATCAATCTGAAATTCGATATAGGCGCATGTAGCTAGTTGATATGGAGGCACCAGGAATGAGGAATATACGGAAAATGTACAAAGATGGAGCACCCCTACGACCAACATTGTATATGAAAAATTCACCTTATCATGAGTTTGCTCGTTGGTTAGTTGACATTTTAGACCCCACTCGCAAAGGTTTATCCCATCGTTACCTAAAGGATTCCTTTGAATCTGGAGATATATTAAAACGTGTGCAGTTGGTCCCAAAAATTAGCTGTTCGACTGACGTTAATTCTACTTTTTTCAAAAAGATCCTGTTCGCGGGACAGTTTGGTTCTTATGGGATTTGAGATATAGCCAGAACTATGATACAGGTATTCCACTTGAATACCCTGAGGACCTAATTTTGCTGTATATAGAAAACATCAGATTCATTTTGAAGAACGGTCTTATAGATAGATGGACGGGCCAGCCATATATGGTGCATTAGGCCCAAAATTGATTAATGTCTGCTCAAGAATGATCGAAGAAAATCCAAGAAAATATTATCAGAGCCGTATTGTATGAACGGTATGCTAGTGGTACTTTGATTTTTACAAATATCGATCATTTCGATTTGTTTTTAAGCCTTCTGAACTCCGTTCATCCGAACATATTCTACTCGAACGAAATTGAATCGCACAGCAGCTTGGTTTAGATGTACTCATCACCAGGCGTGAGGAGGGGATGTTACAGCCATTGGTCAATCGTGAAGCAACATTCAGTGAGCAGTATATTCAGTTTCCCAGCTTTGGCTAGATAGCACAGAAGCATGGTTTGATCAAGATCCTATTTCATAGGGCCAGGCTTAGTTACACCTGTAATAAGCTTCAGACAGAACAAGAGGTGCTAGGAAAAACATCATTGGCAAATGGATTTCCTGAAACATTAACAGAAACGCACAATGCAATGATCCTGTTCGAAAAATCCAAAAGAAAGATATTTCTATTTTTGTAATTCAAAGGGACTCACCTACCAATGATACCAAACACAAACTGAAGTCCACTCTATCTGGTGTGTATGCCACTGGCCAGTTACGTTTGGTTCAAACCGCCGGGGGACCCGTTCCACGTAACCACGAACGTAGTTTGTCTAACTATTCTGTCTCACATTCTCTACCAGTTCGTCTGTAGCTGCACTAAAGTTTACAAAGACAGAACAGATCGATAATTAATCCAACGAGTATCAGCACATGTCCAGAATTGGTTGGTACGACTGATAACACAACAGATTCAAACCGGTGAATCCGTTGTTCGAAATCCGTATCATCGTCTGATAGACAACTTATAACCACAAGCCACCAAGTTGACCAACTTACCTCGTTCAAAATGTTGTTAGGCAACTAGAACCAAATGCCACTCGGCGTTTTGCGAATGGGGTCTAAAATGTCAACTACCTAACGAGCATACTCATGATAAGGTGAATTTTTCATACACAAAGTTGGTCGCTCCATCCTTGTGTATTTTCGATATATTCCTCATTTCTGGTGCTTCCGTATCAATTAACTACGTGCGCCTATATCGAATTTCACACTGAAACTCGCCAGCTGATATCCGTGTCGTATATAGCCCATATGTTGTATGTCCCGACTGATGTGACTAAATAAATTGTTAACAGGTCGTAATATAAATCTTCTTTTTGTTGTGTTGAAACTGCTAAATGGAATCCAGTATTTCAAATCACTCATTACTTTGTGAGATTCTACTGTTGGGCTGAACCGATCCCCCACATAAATTCCGTCCGTAACAATTTGTTTGTTAGTTTCTCATAGGAACTGATGTTGAATGATTTTTATTTGACAATTCCTGGCTAAATTTATTCAGGCAGAGATTACCCGGATGATGTATACATACCTAAAAATGTTTACATATCACTTATATTGGAAGGCGTATTTCTGCATACAGATGACTATTTTACGGTCTAATTTCGTTACAGGACAAACATTTATGGGCGTGTTTGGCTGGTTTTGCAACCTATGCGAAAGACCTGGATATTGCTGAGGTGGCGTTCGCTGAAATCGAAGAGGTAAGTTTATGTTTGTGTGTGGTGTAGTCCATCGTCCACTTAAGTCAGTACTTTGACGAAGTAAACGAACAAAGATTAACCAGGTTCAGCAAATGTACAGATTCGCTTTACTGGTGTAACTTGCCTACGAATTATTGCGTGCTTCATTTGCGTGTCCAAAACGTCAGAAGCGCAAAGCATGCTCATTTTATTGGAAAACTCACATCCGTTTATGGATACTTAGCATAATGTATGTGAACAGCTGCTATTAAACTTCAGCCACCATGGTTCTGAGTAATGATTTTGTTGCTGTCCCATGGCTTTGATTTAAAAAGATCGGTTAGTAAAACCACACATACATTCAAACAAATGGCTTCTGGCATCAAAAGTCGGCGCAGCGGTTGATAGCTTCTTTAATCGTCTAGCATTGGGAGACCTTCTCCCTTCTCACAACAGCCTGTGTGCCAGATTTTATTGACTGAACAATCTTCAGAGTGAATATTATTTCAGTTCGATCTCAGTACAGTAAACTTAGCTGCTCATGAAGTGATAACATAAATCCTGAAAGATCCATGAGTACGACTATTAAACACTGTTGTAAAAGAACTTTTCTGCAGAGCAAACTTCACATATATTTGTTTTAGTTGACAGAACTGTTACCGACGTCATTCTGATACCATACCAACAGTTAATAGAGATACTCTGATACCCTGCTACCATTAAATCAGGTATGTATGGAAGACGAAATAGAGAGGAATACATCTTGATTTGTACGACCAGTCAACAGAAGTGAACGACAGATGGCCTAACGTGCGACATACTCAAAAAGCTCTGTGCTCATGCTGCCCTGACCACAGGACATACACCAAATAGGAGGTGTGTGATCACCAATAATCAGTCACGTATCATATGGAAAATATTTACGAAATAACCTGCTTGCGAACTTTACACTGGAATTTTGATAATGACTGCAACGATTACAACTCTGAGTCAGTTTATCTACCATTTCTCAAAGCGTTGTATATGAAAACTGACTCGACGTTTAACAGATATACATTGTGGAATGTGTTGACTAGCGTTTTATGCTGATTGTAGAATAGGTGTGTTTATGAACTGAATCAACATCTACCCAAAGCAAAAAGCTACTGTGTACACCCGAAAAAATACTGACCCTCCAGACACAAGTGTTAATGAGAGATATGTTTTCAACTTGTTACGACCGTCTCATGCTACATTCAAGTGGCTATCATTATGAACCTGTAACGATTCTGCAATTACCAGAAATAACATTCGAACACAGATATGAACATGTAAGAAGTACACGAAGACAGTTTATCCTTTGTAGAAGTTATCCATAGAACTGTATCGTATCACTAAATGTACAAAGCCGGCACAATAAGACAAGCAAGTCGATCAACCAATGGGTAGTCGTAAAATAAACGCCAATTCGATTTCTGGAAACTAGAAGGCTTTGACATTGCTTTACACGGACTTGGTAAAATGAACTCTTTCTTGCTAAGCGTGATAATCATTCCTCATGGTGTTCGGTAAGACAGATGATACTTTGCTGATCATTTTGGTCACATACTATCACATCAACTTCTTAATTTCGGAGACGTAGAACTTCGGGATTAGCCGGAATGTTACGAAATACTCTATTCATATCTCGTTAAATTTCATGCCTTTGCTGTGCGTAACTGGTCAGGTCTCAACTTTTATTTCCAAACACAGGTCATTGACAAACACTTAATATGGCATACTCTAACGTGCGGGTCATAGGTTAACTAAGGAGATCTTTAGCATTGACTGTTTATAAAGTTAAAACACTGATTTCCCTTAATCCATTTAGTCAAAACATAGAGAATACATATATGGCGAGATGTTACCATTTCGATTTACTCTCATCAATTGTCAAAGTAAAAGCAGCAAATTTTATACAAACTGAGTATAGCAGCAACAATTGAACAAGTCAACCACATAGTTCTGACCTTTCACGCGTTAATAGTGTAATCAATTCCACGGCAAGGGGATTGATTGCGTCAGCGCGTGATTTTTGTTTATAATTTACCACAATATCGAGAACCAATAGCATGAACCATGCAGGATAGAATGTATGCACCACTTCACGAATTCGGTTCGGTGCGGACTGTACTAGTTAACCATTAAGCACTTTCGTGACGAGAATGATTTATGTAAATGACTTACGAATTGCGTACGTCACTTTCACGTGGGTTAACACCTTTCAGCTCGTTTGACTAGTTTGCACAATCTCCAGTCGTCACAGCTTGATATGACAATTCTGCTATAGCTGACGCTACTGATTTTTAGCCGGACACTATTTGACAGGTTTTTGTGTTTGCTTTAGCTTTCCAAGTGGGCCTCAGGTCTGTTATGAATGGACCAATGAATAACAACGATTGCACAAAAGAAAAAGATTAGTGTTGGGAATGACTGTTTCAGTATATGAATCAGCTATCATCTGGAGCTCTTGTGATGGTGAGCGTGCACCCGGATATGGACTACGTCCAAGGTGGTCAACAGTGTAACATTAAAATATCCCCCGGTTACTTCGGTTGTGACTGTAATACATACTAATGCTTATCCTCAAACTGACACTCCACAACCGGTTTCGTCCACGTTTGGACTCTGCTGGTAGCGATATCCTGAATGGAGTTTTGTATGAACAACATCTATTGTTATCAACTGAAACTCTTGTCCACTCGTCCATCGGTCATAAGAGCACCCTTGTAACGTGGGGATTTATATTATTGATGTGTAACTTACTCACACCTCGTTAGCATGGATGGGCATTGCTTACTACCGATTATCAGCTTGCAGTGACTATTGCTTCATTTATGTTAATTAACTACAAAATCCCAGGCGCGTACTGGTTTCAGATAATGCTAATGAACGTTAGCAAAGGATTTACACACTGAGAAGTAAAGCATGTAACTGCTGATAAGCCACTATGTATAAAATGTGAAACCTCAGACTTGAATCCAAAAAAGTTGCGCGGTCGGCATTTTGAGTGATAGATAGCTGATTTTCAGGACGGATTCAAATTAAGTAAAAAAAGTATATCTTGTTTATAAGTACTTTAAAGTAATCACCTTTTGAAATGAACTGTTTAACGATAGGATTTTTACTTACATTCTTTGTTGTCAAATTAGGTTGATAAAGTGGAGTATTTGAGATACATCAAGAAGCTTCCAACTAAGGAACTGCGTGCTGCTGAAATGCTACTCTTTTCCGGTAAGTTTCAAAGTTAATCGACCAGCTTAATCTGGCACAGGATTAGGAGATGTAATCAATGCTTGATTTTACTTTGATCTTCAAGTTTGAAATTTCATATTTAGCGTTAACTGGTTGATGGGATTCATCTTCTACGACATTAAGAATGTTTAAGATTTGACAATGATTGCCTTGAAAATGGCAAAGTATTTGATGGCTGATTGATAACATAAGATGCAACTTTTTCAAGATTTAACGTATAAAATGCGAACAGAAACAAAAGTAGCAGTCGCATCTGAAATTCTTAGAATCCGAGTTGCAGTGAAATGCACTCCTGCAAGACTGCTGTGACTTCCTGGATTCAATGTTGGATAGTGAGATTTTGGAAGTCGTTGACCAGTATATTTGCTTAAGAATTTGCACCAGCGGCAGTGGAGGTATAAGGAATGGACTATAAGCTTGAACCTCTAAGGCTTGGACGGTGTTCGTCAATCTAGTACAGATTTGACGATAGAAAGACATTTATTTGAAGATTGCGGGTCACGCACATGAGGCGACGACGAGTGCTGTTACTTTACGGCTACCAAACCTGACCGCAGTGGGTATAAAACATGAGCCGTCTCCAGGTGGTTGAACATCGACGACAGTGTCTGTAGCTTACACCAGGTGGCACCAACGGGTAAGCAACGAGGAGTTTAGCAAGCTAGCATTTGTAGTGGGTGCCAATCGAGTTCCTTCGTTAAATCTTTAAGTTCGTACAAGTTAGGCCATGCAATAGGGATGCCAGCCCGTCGTCCGGCGCACTCTGCCGACTGGCGTAATGTGCATGGTCTGCCATTTAACACGACTCCTCCAGACGATCTGGGAGACTGAAGAGGTGCCTCGTGATTGGTGCCTATCAACAGTCATTCCCATTTTCAAAAAGGGGTCCCGAAGTCTATGTGACAACCACAGGGGCATCAGTTTGGTGTCTATTGCGTCCAAGTTACTCACT
>JTDE01000713.1:49569-69768 GCA_014338405.1 Paragonimus skrjabini miyazakii
ACATTGTCTTACTTAGCCCCTCAGCTGGAGACATACAGACCATGCTGGACAGGTTGAGCGACCGAGCTGGTTTGTATGGAATGCGCTTTGCACCTTCAAAGTGCAAAGTGTTGCTTCAAGACTGGGGCACTTCAACTCCTACTTTCTTCATTGCAGGTAATCCGCTTGAGACTGTGGACAGTTTCACACACTTGCGTAGCACAATCTCGTCAGCCTGTAATATTGCTGATGAGATATCAGCGAGGATAGCAAAGGCACGAGTTGCCTTTGCCAAACTGCGTCATCTGATGATGACCTAGAGACGGCACTCAGTTCGTTAGCAGGCTCGTTTATTGCAATACTAAGGAAATAATGACAACAATATTCTCACCTGACTTTGTTTATTTACGAACGTGGTAGTCACACAGAGTGAATAAATGTGAAAACAGTAGAATCTTTGAGACCATTACGTCATTACTTGTTGCACTTTGAAGGTGTAACAAGCTTGTTGGTCACGGATTTTTGATGAACGTTCGAGGGATCAACTGTTTCAGGAGGAAAATCATTGGACAAAATGGAAACTAGAAACGGACTCGGCACCTCGAAAGTCGTCGATATATACCTTGTACAAACAAGTGCTGGCTTCAGACTTTCGTGAACTTACTATATATGGACCATAAATGATTTGCGAAGAATCATAGGTGAATATTGGACAAATTAAGATTAAAATCAAACGTGACGTAAACGATCTTCATTTTTCAAGATAACGAATTGCCAGAACACTCCGTACGCGAGCACCACGACAGAAAATGTATTTTTGGTGTGAACCGTCAGTCAGGCCATATGGATAAAGTGTCCGGTTGTTAGAAAATCCATACCATTTGAGAAGCAAGACTAGGCGAGAGCCCAATCGGATAGTTCTAGTTGGCTGATCAGGTTTCTATGAGAGCTTGTGCATGTGCAGTATATAATCATCGCTGGTTACTAAGTGATAGAACCCGCTGAGAAATCCATGGTATGCAAGAAAAATCAAGTGACTGCAATGAAAATCTATCATTGCCCATCCAGGCTACGTGGCCCCAATAGTCATCCATTTTAATGACATCAAATATAACAACCTTGTCGACAACTACAATCATCTTGGAATGAAGTGACTGGGTCTACATGGATGCTCATAGTTCAGGATAAATTAGATAAGATTCCTCTCAGATTTGAGGTTGTGGCACAACATATACTGTCAACAACTTGGCGGAGATGCAAAAAATTGAATGGAGATTTCCGTGTAAGGAGTATTATCATGACAAAACATTGCATGTTCAAGGTTACCGCTCAGGGAATTCCGAGCATCGACCTCAAAGAGACTGCATCTAGACTAAACCATTCTACTGCATATTCAATAACCTTCACAAGAATGTGTGTACGAGATATAGGATACAACGATTCGTAAGTTATAAGTCAAGTACTTGCCAAAGATCACTCTCATTCCACGTCCGACGAGGCTTGTTTATCCGCGTGGGTTGGGATTCTTTCTTGTTTGTCATTACCGTAACTAGATCTCACTCAACGATATTGATAACCCTCATGAAAAAGCTGCAGAAGCTGTTTAACTGTGCCATCGATAATACTGCAAGCGTTGCTGAAACTACTCACAACTACATTCTTGCATGAGTTATCGACGTCATAAGGTGGGAGAGATAGCGCACCCAAAACGCATATCGATATAAGGATAGTATTAGATTTGGTCATATAAATAAAAACAATAGCCGAACTAGTAGCGTTTATATTTTAATTCAGATTTATGAATGCAGACACTTCAATCTTCGTCGTCAGTAATATGGCTTGCGTGTCGTATGGGTCGAAGACCCGAGTCGTTGGAAAAAAACGGTATGAACAACACAGCGTTTGGTTTAGACTCGATTCATACAATTTTCCAGTTATGAGACACGGATGAGTGTGCGCATATGTCTATCGATTACGTTCACCGTCCGATCAGTACACAGCTGGAGCAGTTGCCCAAACTAATGGTGACAAGCGATAGTGATGCGAAGCTGAGATAATCGGTGCAACATCAAAAAGTAAATTGGAAGGCAGGTATTGTAAAAACAGCGTTTGCACTGTCAGAAAAGATCCTAAGTCGACATCTTTCTCAAAGAAAGGATGTATAAATAGGCTGAAGATTGTTACGAGAAAGTGGACCACGGACCTTGAGAATTGTGGTTGGACGAAAACATGAGTACGGTGTCTATTTACCAGACAAGCGTTTTCCGTCTTATATGTTTCAAACTTTCTGTCACTGTTGTTCATACCAGAATCTTAGGTAGCTTTCCGATTGAACGTTTACATGACTACCATATGATTGTTATTCAACGGAATCGGTCTGGTATGAGGATTGAAGGTAAGACAAAACTAAACTGAACTCAGGTCAAAAACTGTGTGACCTCCCAGATAGATTGAAGTGCGCGATTGACCTCATTCCACATCTAGGGCAGTACTGTTAACGCAGAATTCCTTCTATTTTAGTTCCAGAGTTTGATTTGCTAATGATTTTAGCCTCAGTTCAATGGTTCGTTTTTTGTAACAACTACGAATCTAATGATAAGGCACGCATCTCGGTCTGACTGTCACCGCAATAGTGATGTGGAATAGCCTATTTGAAATCAGACCATCTGAAAATGATGATGATGATGGGACACGTTGAATTAATCTTGTAAATCAATCAAAAAGTACTGATGCGAGCGATCTGGCCTCTGTAATATGGTTATTGAGTGCAAGCGTTATGCGGTTTGGCGGAGTGATAGCCAGTTACTTACATTCAAGAATGTTGAGTGTGCTTTGGTGGTGATTGCAGAAGAGCCACCAGGCAGGGTTCCACGTTGTATCAGATGGAACAAGAGCCTGAGATCATGTCTGATAGTCTGATAGTTGATGTAAATGCCTCTAGTAGAAAGATAGCTGTTGTGTCCAATCAAATGCCAGTGAGCCATGCAGCTGGCCGATCAGATTACTCTGACCTTCAAGCGATCGATGACACATGCGGGCAGCGGCTGCCCGTGCTGTGTGGGCTGACAGTTTTCGGTAACGTATCGTGAATCGGTTGTTCTAATACAGCTTACCTACTGCGGGTATTTTCCGTCGGTCTTGATTACAACAATAGCCAATGCGGTTCTATCATACGGTTGAATAAGTTTCGTTTGCTGTCGATGGGGGTGAACATGTTTTCAGTGGTTGAAGCCGAATTTCGAGTAAATGCGCCATTTCTGGGCGTTTAAAGAAGGACAGCACAGCTTGATCTGCCATAGTGATTTGGCCGTCATCTCGGACTTAGCGAATATTCGGAACAGGGCCAGTACTAGAATTTGTGACTCTGCTGACTCAGATGAACAGATGGCAGTGTTGCCACAAGGTAATTCACAGTCAACATTGTAAACTCAGTTCGAGTGGTTGGCCAATCAGGAGCTACAAAGTATTTATTACTGTCGCGAAAATTCCCATTGAATCATAGAACAGTAGACTTGACGAACAATTGTTTTCGATAATTCATCATCAGATCAATACAATTATATAGATTCAGCAGAATCAAAAACAGTGTGTAAACAAGACAAAGAGGTTTAGCAGAATGTCATTGGATCAAGCAGAACGTTACAAAATATCCAGGCCTGCATAGGTCAGTCACTCAGGGAGCAAATCACCAGTGTTAACGATTGGTGGTTTGGAGTCCCACCCATCATTACGTCACAAAGTTATCGGTTGCAGTTTGGATGGGCATACAGACTGATGGTGTGACCTATGGCCACGGCAAATGCAGGGCTTGCACGAAATTTTTGTGTGCACACAAAATCGGGTTGCGCAATGGAATGGCGATCAATTCAGCAGTAGCCAACATTCGTTGTCTGACCAGTTTTGGGTGGTTTACCGGGACTTTGTAGACAACACGGAACGCCTGAGTGGGGTCAACCCGGTGGTCAGTGTCTGCCAGATGTGCGACGACTGCGCTGTTGATGGATTTAACTGAACCTGTCCCGAGCCACGCTGGATGGTGCTCTTTGATCCGTTTTGACAAATGCCTCGTCGTGCGACCTACATATTCTGCTGTACAACAGCAGGAAAATGAGTATACAAACATGGATTGGTCGAGGACAGGAAGTTTGTCTTTCAAGCTCAAAGTCAGCAGGGGGGATGTGGTGAACCAACTGCGCATCGTTGCCGCCGGAAATGTGTGCCCAAGGGTCTGATAAAGTCGACGGTTTAGTATCCCTGTCGCAATATCATTCTCAAAAGGAAGACGGATGAAAATAGCCTTCTTTTCTACCGTGATAGTCTGACTCCGTGGCTTAGACGCGATCATGTTCTGGGTTATGAAACGATCCGGGCAGCCATTTTCTCGCAACACGTTGGCGACTGTCTCCAGTTCCCAGTCTATTGTGTCTACAGAGCAAATTTTCATTGCTCTACTAGTCAGACAGCGAACGAAACTAATGAAATTTGTATATTGTCCAGTCCAGTTCGCTCTACGACAAACGGAGCGTTGTAAACTACCATCTAGGCGCCTATTCAGATTCACATCAACCAGGCGCACCACGACATCACGTTTACTTTTGAAACGGAATCAGAAAAGTCGTTTCATTGTAAACTCTATTCGAGTGGTTGGCCAATCAGCAGCTACAAAGTATTTATTATTGGTGGCTTGTGCTTAAACCACTCCGTCCGAACAACGGCTACTACTCATAGTAATGACTATAGACTGAACCTACTAAACGTGGCGTAAACCATAATAACTACAAATCAGAAGAAAGAAGTTAGTTTCACAAAGTGCTTTGAAATATAATTCAACTTGCATATGAATAAGTCACTAAGTTCCCAAATGAAGGTGAAAGCAATATCGCCCGTTCTTAGTTTGCACGCCATATAGACTGTCAACTTTAAGAGATCTTGGAAATACTCTGAGAAAAACACATTGTTCGTACAATAATTTTAGTTTAAAAGATTGGTGTGAATGGGGTCACGTAATCATAAATTTACTTATTCTAGTCCAAATAACAACCTATTTTTTTCCATTCAGGTGAATATCAAGATGCAGAAGGTATACTACTTCAGGCTGGTCTCTATTTTCGTGCAATAATGTTGCATTTACATTGTTATAACTGGGATAGGTGAGTTGGACTGTTACGCACATGAACATTTACTGCAATCAGTTTGTGAGATTTATGACTAATTTACAGGAGCTAAATTTACGGATAGAGGAGCCGAATGTTCTTTCAGAATCTTACAACAGAGAAATGGAAAGAATAACGATGAATATTTGTTTCGATACGCATTCAGACAGTAACTGTAATCATGCAAGTTACGATTCTAAAACTGACACCAAAGTGTGAAATACTAAATTGATATATTAATTACGGTGGCAAAAACTCAAGAAACAAGGACCGATAACTACAATGCTGTATCAACAATATTCGTGACAGGTGGATCAATGATCCAGGCATGTTCACATCACATGAGTGCGAACAGTACGTGGAATATAAAGAAGATTCGACGATGTGTTTTGTAACAGTAAAATTGTCCAGAGGTGACGAATGTGACTGAAGACTCGGTATAATGATAATCCAATAAATTACACAGCTAAAATTGACGTTAACTGACTGTGTGGAATCGCATGCAGCAGCTATGGTGTCTGACGTGACATTGCAACTAGGTAAGTTGCTGGAAGATTACAATTAACTTTGGAGAAGTAAGTCTCAAATGGAAAGTATTAGTAATGAGCGGTTTAAAAGTCCACACGACTGTCGCAGAACCAGGGGGGTAGAATTGCTATTTTGGAAAAAATTCGATTGCCTGAACCGGTGTATGGCACACAATTTAATTTCCAGTTTCATTACAAGTGGCCAACCAAACACAATTCACTTGACATATCTCAGTTTGCAGTATAATTTTAAATTCCCGAAAAAAATCACATTGGGCCATGCAACGAACAAACCAATATCTTTTCTAAATCTTTGGCAGAATATCACAATTACGTATCTTTTGCCAGCTTAAGGGCATGAAGAACAAAATCAGTGTCACTCATTGATTAATGTCAGTAGCCACAAAACCAAGCGCAAACATGACCTAATCTCACAAATTGCAAATCACTAGTTTTGCTGATGACTTCAACAACCGAGGTTTAAACCAGCGGGATGTATGGGGCAGACTAGGTTGACTTTTGGTCAATATAGCTGCAAGATTTGAACAAACCAGTCCTATGAATATTAAACTGGATTACATAATCATATGCCGAACTATTGGACGGTGGCTACCATTTGCCATTTAACTATCTCAGATTGATTACTTGAAAATCTGTAGACTACACGGAAAATCAACGAAATCAACGGAATCAACGCGATTACCTGCATTAGCCAAATGTTCTACGAATGCACCGTTGGCTTATTTGATTACTCAAATTCATAGCCAAACTAGACCCTACTCTTTGGTCCGTTTGGACAAAAGTCGCAGTTGACCGTCCAACATATTCTGTTGAAAACCAGAAGAAAAATGAGTGTACGAGAGAAAAAAAATCTCAGTCAGTTTTCCTTCATATTGTTTTAACCCCGCTAGTTATATAAATGCAATGTTCATCACTGTTTCTTCCATTTTCCTGGAAACTGAAATTAATCTTATGTGATATCTTTGCTATTTACAGAAGAGCAATTGGAGATCTGGTCACCAGAAATTAACTACCACTCATATTTGACCTCGACTCTAACCACAGGGTTAGCTTTTTATCCAGCTCTTGAGAAAAAACACCAGAATCGTGTTTCATTTCGATTTGTGTTTTCTGAGTTATTGCTCAAAACATTCTTCCTTCATCCTGGACTTGACCAAAGCTAACAGAGTGACATTGCACTGTTCGTGTTCTGACGAATTTTGCTACCTGCTTGCGAGTACGTCGAAAAGACTTTGTATACCGTCATGAGCAGAGAAATGAAACAACAAAGACAGCAGGAAGGCCAAGGCTCACAATACTCGTCACCGCCATAATAGAGACGATCGTATAAACAGTTGTTTCTAAACGTACGCAGGCATGAACTTCTGGATAGCAACAGCTTCAGTGAGGCTCTATATTGGGGTTGGATTTTAAATAAAGAAAATGAAATGCGTTTGCCAGATCGTACTGGCATTATGTTCAATAGAACGTTGTGTAATGGGCGACGCCATCCCCTTGTTTCAATAATTAACCGTGAGGTAATATGCTTAAGTGATATGCCACTTGACCTGCTACACAATATCCTCGTGACCTTGGCTTACGATCGGCACTCGCCCCTGTCGATATATGATGCTCCGTATTTGGCTAACTCGAACACTGGTCGTTTCACACAACCAGTAGTGTCCAGAACGAGACCACCGTCGAAGTAGCTAGCATACATGAAAGAAACTTGGATTTTTAACATTGTACCATGTCGATTTCCCGTAGCACGGGACCGTCTGAACTTTGGAATAAACGATCTGGAGTAACCGTTTAGTTATAGAGCGGCCTTTAGCAAAAGACTGTTTTTGTCCGGCTTCTATTTCCGCACACTCTAAAACAAACAGTTTTAACGTTCATTCTTTTACATGCCAAGATTAAAGTCTATCGTTCTATCCGGTCACACCGATTAAGTAAATTGCTTTTCTAATGTGGTCGACCAATGAGGTTCGTAAAATCCTTTGACAGTACTAACAAACGGAGATGGAGAGACTGCTCGTTGAAACCGCACCAACAGTCGCATCGGAATCGGGAATCACGCCTTCAAGGTTTCAGAGAACAACGGTTCGTTGACTTACCATTTTTATGACAAAACTCAACGGGGTTTATTTTCATGTTTTTGTGTTTCTAACAGTATGCCAGTAATTAACCACAATTTTGTTTCATTAACACTGTAATATAGAAATTGTGTGTTATGCTTCAAATAACCCGGAGCGTTTTTCAATCATTTTTCTTAGGGCACTTGAACTTGCGACGAAGTATAATGTGGCCTTGGACATTGTTGCTTCTGTGCGACACTTCTATTTGCAACAGAGTAATCGAGCGGAAACATTACCGAAGTATCTCGCGCTACCAAAACAGGTGAGCAAATGCCTGGATGTTTCAACGTGTCATCAGAAGTTAATTTTCGAGTCCCATTCAGTAACAGATAAACTGTGTAGCAATCGTTCGTAGTGAGCTACGGAGTAGATTAGGCCAGTGAATGGCAAACAAGTCAAATATATTAGTCAACGTAAGCATATCCGAATTACTGATACAGTTCAGATATTCTTTTTCGGAACCAATATTCTGTTACCCACCTTGAGAACGACCGACAAATTCGGGGCCGGATCTGAGCACAAGCTTCGGCTATCACTGGATCACTAACCGTTCTACCGGAGCCCATAACAGCCCTGAAAGCAAACATATCCATTTCACACTATTGATCAAATGCGCTACTTCAATTTTCACTTCGTGCACGTTTAAATTGATCCCTGTAACGGCGTGCTATTTCACAAACATCTGCTCCTGATGATCAGTGCTACAAAGCAGCACCCAGGATGTGTTACAGATCACTTTCCAGAGTGAGGAAATTAACCGAACAAGTAGACATGCGCACATGATAACGCCCAAGGAACAGTTCTCAGTTAGTGTGTGGAGAGGGAGAAGAAACTCGTGTGCGACACAACACGAAGGAGGTGCGATGAATCCAAACACCGTCATCCAGAGAAGTGGGAAGCGACAGTTATGACATTAATTTGTTTAAAGCAGCGGTTCGCTGGAATTGACATTTTGGGCAAAAGACAGAGTCTATCCACGCTAAGAATGGCGACCACAGGAAACACGATGAAAAATGTATTTTGGTCATTTTAAGCCGGGGTATTTGGGTGAATAGAATGTTATTCACATTAGTCAAACATCAAAGCGCTCTATTAAATGTTCAAACAAATAAAACGAAGCTGTGCGGAGAACAATTTTAAGATGAACCATACTTTTCCGCTCTAGGACCTCTCGGCGTTGTTATTAACGAGCTCGGTGTCAGGTTTCTTCAATATTGTTGTACACCTCCAGAGTCATACAAACTAAATGGACCATACTAGTATAATAGGGGAGAGGTTAGAGACTGAGAGATCATCATGAAACCTGGACGTGGGCTTATATTAAGGGGTCTTTTAATCAAACTGTGACATAAAGACAGAAGATGCATTTTGAGGATTTAGCGCGGAAAAATCTACTAGCAATTTCGAACACCCTATTGTCCGTATCACCTCCTCCGGGGCAACCACAAGAGGACGACGGCTTAAAACGTGGCCTATGTACTGTGCCTCCCTTGAAGTTGCTGTACGCTTAGACTATGACGCATAATTTTAATAACTCAACCATCCTGATTCGAATGAATGGATGTTTTGATAAAGTTGGTAAACCACAACATATAGTCATGGAGAAAGAGGTTTTGCGTTCTCAAAGAAACAAAACTACGTCCTCCATTTGAGATGCATTTGTAAATTCGCCGTATTATATGTTGATGAACATTTTCAACCTGTTCAGTGAGGATGTTCTGAGAGGCTGTTGTTATATTCTCTATTTGTATAGCAATGGAATGAGGTTGAGGGTTGTAAACCATAGGCCAGTATATTTCATAGGAAAAAATCTAACGAAGTTAAATCAACTTGCCTTCAAGGCCACTCAACTGGTCCACCTCTGAGAGTACGTTTGGTTCAGACACGATCGAACAGATTTTACATGAGCCAAAACCCAATCCTGCTGAGACTGAATTCAACTACGTCGTTAGGGACCTAAGATTTAAAAGTATGGACAAAGAAATCCAGAAAGAAGTTCCATATAAATTGCCGCATTTATCACTCTTTCGGAAAAGTACGGTCTCAACGAAGTGGTGTTAAGTATCCCAAACCAAACAGGAACTTATAGTATTACTAATAAGTAGTGTGGCAGATTTATGAATTTAGATGAGACCCAACTGTGAAAAGTCAGGGCTTCGGCTACATTCGAACCAGCGACAGAAACACCATGCCTCAACGCGGCAAGCGCTCTACCAGCTGAGCTACGAAGCCACGCCAGGAGCTCGGAACTTTCACATTTGGACTTATAAGTTAAAGTAGAGGTGCACCTCCTTTAGTACGCGTGAATTTTCTTGGGTTCAGTAAACCTGATGTTTAGTATTTACACCAACATGAATGTAGAAAACGGCTTCATCGACGAAGATGATACCACCCATCAACGATGGTTGCCGAAAAACTGCTGTTTGGAACCACTTCGTGGAGTCCAACTGCTTTTGTTCATCAATATCTCTTAGAGTAACCGCGTGAAAGAACTTGTAAGGACAGGATACTAGATGGCATAATATCCGCTAGATCTACCGCCGTCTTGTAAAGAGCTGTTGAGCTGATTTACAAATGGATACTTGGGGAATTGGTCGCACCATAAGCGGTTCTTCAGTGGTTACCGTTTTTAACGTGGATAACCACCCTCTTTTACTCAAAGCCGCTGCTTTAAACATATTAAGGTCATAGCTATCGCATCCCTCTTCTCCGGATGAAGGTGCTTGAATTCACCGCATCAACTTAGTAAATTCAAACCTAAATGATTCAGCAAAATTAATTATGGTTCATCGACATATTTCGGCTCCATCATTCAGACACCACTGTCAGTTGACCAACATAAGGAAATCAGCTTGCTGCATAAAACGTAAACTCGGCAATCCAACAGACAATATTTGGTCACAGAACACGCCAGCCGATTGGCAGATGAGGCGTACACCAATGGGACTTCACAATCCATAGCGGACACCCAGCGCAGGAGGATCTAAAGACAAACTTTGAACCAGGTCACTGCTAGGAGATTCATATCATACTGACCTGAACCCACTGTTGCGTTGCGCACAGATTTCCTCTTCCTCATCTCTCCACACTCACTAGGTGCTGTCCCTTGGGCGCTCTCATGTGCACATGTCTAACTGCTCAATTAATTCCCTCGCTCTGGAAAACAATCTGTAACACACCGTTAGTGCCAATGCGAAACGACTGTAACATATTTACCGGGAGCTACGTCAACTTTGGCGTATAATTCAACGGTTCCTTTCTGTTTGACGACTAACCAGTAAAAGTTAGCCTTCCGTAAGACGGTAGATACGTTGACCCTGACGCTATAATCACGCAGCACTGTAGCAATAGAGAGCCCGATAACAACGTTGGTAACGACGGTGAAGTCTCGATTCCGATAAACTTCCTGTCCGGGTTCGGACGGTTTTATCACGACAGGTCTGCTTCAAGATGTATCATTAAAGCACACATCGACGTGGCGCACAAACGGGTGCTTACAGCTTTACGCCATAATCGACACTTTTCGAAGCACACTAAGCGGAACATTGTCTTTTACAGCTTTGACTATGTATTCATCTGGGAATATTTCGTAGACATATCACTGTTCGTATTTGCATTTGAAAGTTCGATTGCAGCAATGAGTTCATACGGGTAAATTTGGTCGTACGGGAAACTAAATTCGCCTCAGTAAGATGTACTCAGCGTATCAACTGTTATACGCAATTCTCATCCATATCCGTGGGAATGTGGCGGAGAAAAGATCCCAATGAAATACACTTACATTATCTGTGTCCACAACCAAGAGTGTTCGCTGATGCATGACATATCAAGTTGTCAGGCTTTCCACAGCCAAATATACGCAGGAAAAGTAAAATCCTACAAAGTGGCAAACAGTAAACTGATGATAATCCGTTTCGAAATGGTGTTCCTCAGAAAAGTGCGCTTAGGTACATCGCGTGGAGATCCCATGTTGAATAATCATCGGGTTGTCTGTCTCGATATTGCAGATATAGTTCAGAGACTGGCAATATGAAGTTGACTTGGATTCAGGAAACGGGAGCGAATATTCAATCGAATTAGGGGATCTAGGTCAGACTTATATAAAGTCCACAAAAACCCACAAAGCAGTTGGGTCATTCACTCATGACTGAAGTACTGGTGTTTATGTTCGGAAGCCAATGTATTCAATCACAACACTAGATTTGTTCAGCACACCTATAATTCGAAGATTCAAACGGAAGATTTTTTTCTAACTTCAATGAGTAAGGTTACAGACTCTGTATCACAGAGTGCCCATTAGCGGGTGCCACAGAAAGTCACACGTAAGCTGAGTGTTGTCAGCTCGTTCAAAAAGGCCCGGCAAGTCATAGCGCCGAATATTCGGCCGTGCTTGTAAACAAATTTGAATAGATTAACGCAAAAGAGGATATGCGCATGTGGAATCCTGCTTGGCAGGCCAAAATGGAATGTCATGGGAGCATTGGATTTTGCAGAGACTACGTGCTGCGCCCCAACTGAGAATGAGATGATGTAGAAATTCAACACAGGCGTCGTTAATCATCAAACAATAAATGATACACGGGGAAACTGGTCTACGTACGTACGCTTGCGTGTCTAGGTTCAGAGTGTGACAGCGATAGGCGAAGTAATGCCATCAAATGAAAACTAGGATAAATACTGACTAACCTGAAATTCTGTTGCTCACGAAGGCCAATCTACCACCGCTAATGTAGCAAAAACTTATAAGTACAACTCGAAGACCATAGCTGATCACAAATTTAGCGTTCAGAGAGACGTTTCAACTGTACACTTGGGAAAGAAGCAGTCCCTATTAGTGTTGACCGGTACTGTATACCATTATTTCGATCGGGAACACAGCCCTGGTCTCTGTGCTCATGAGGCGAGTGCACCGATCACAGCGCCGTAAGCATCACATTTTACGCGACCGAATACTCACGTGAAAATAAACGATACTGGTAATTGTATGAATGTTCAGGCCCGACCCCGGAAGGTTTCTCTGCCGGACGGGCTAATTACAAAATCAAAGATTGCACAGATCGCCTAGAAGACAATATGGACGTTCCATTTCTATACGTTTATAAGGGTCAATATCCGAGCGGTTGTAGCATACACAAGTTCGTATATGTATCACTGTTTTCATTTCAGAGTATTCTAAATTCCAAGTCCCTCAAAGACAGAATAGAAAATGAGTATCAAAGAGAACGAGAAAAGAAAGACAATCCGCCCATCCAGGACAAATCGTCTACGCCTCGTGCAAACCAACCACTTTCTACTTGACTTGTTTTGCATTTTTTCGGAAAAAGGAATACAAATAAATTACTGATCCCTACCCACATTAAACGAATGATTAGTTGCTTCAACCGTATTTTGTTCCCGATTATCCTTACAGCGGCTTGACGACAGTGTCTGTCCAAAAGTATAAAGATGAAGCATTAGAATTAAAGGGTAGTTCAGCGAACAGTCTGTTCTCGGCTATTCATCACCCGATAGACTACATAAAAAAATTATAACATGGTTGTTACACAGTTGCGACAAACGATCCAGGGATGGAAGGTGATCAGGTATGAAAGTGATCTCTGGAGTTGCCAAGATAGTGGCCGGTGGCTAATGGTCATCATAGGGTCTGGATGAATTTTTGATGAATGCACAACAGTGAATCGTGCAGCCGAATTTCGACTCCTTTGGATTGACGACTGCGCAAACGGTGAATGGGTTGGAAGGTAATTTCCGGTGAGACTTGGTATCCTGAGTCAATGAGACGGGCCAGGGTTGCACTCGAAGTTGAATTCACTTCACCCTCAGTCAGCCATATGAAGTGGTTTTCACATATACGCTGATGAAGGCGCTTGGTTGTGTGACTGAAGTAACCTGCTTCACAGAAGCACGTGAAAGAGTAAATAAGCTCATACACTTAAGAAACCTTTGGGTTATATGCAAACTACCGGGCTGGATCTGAACGAGGTTCTCAATTGTATCACCCTGAAGGTCTTGTCAATTATATTACTAGTTCTATGAGTCACAGGTTCAGCCAAAGCCTCATCACAGTAATCTAACGGCATATAAATCTTCTCTCCCGCAGATGGAAGTTCAACTTTCGATACTGTCAGTCTCATGTGTGTTACGAAATTTTACAGGGCAAGCATCCTAAGCGAATGATCGTCTCAAAAATATAATTTCCGCTTCAATCGTATCACTAGTAGATATCTTCATAGCTCTGTGTAACAAACTAGGGCGGTTTCTTTTCTGCCTTGGGTACGTAATTGAAAAACCAGTGTACTGATTGTTTCAAGCCTGGTGGAACAAGTTACGTTGGTCGCACAACCAGGTGTCTTTCTCAGGGGATACATGAAAACCACCCCAAATGGCTGACTAAAGGCGAGGTGAAGCCCATTTGGTGTGCAATTCCGACTCATGAGGCTTCGTTTCATTGGAAATGACTTTCAGCCACTTACCTCTTCATCCATCCACTGTAGTCAAATGCTACATGCCGATCACCGCGTTCAATTACGCAAACAAAAATTGTGCATCAGAGGATATTTGTTCGTGTCTTAAGGTTATCATGATCACCGTTACCTAATTGATAACCCGGCGAATTAGTATACAAAACCGTCTGATACAATCCTACGGGAATCAACGTAATCAACAGAAATCTTTCGTCCAGTTTGGTGAGATTCAGACACTTTCAAATCCACCTGGCATCATCATTATTTTCAATTTTGAGCCGTATCATAGATACAATCAAGAGTTTACATTAACTAGAGTCATACACTCAAGATCGACACTGCGGCTCGATCATGATTTCGGATGATACAGCAGAGGGTTTGTTTGTGTCCTCAGCTTTATAAAACTCTACGAAAATACTTCACATGAGGGCGCCTACCATCATGAGAACGTATAACTGAAAATGTTGGTGGCTTATTGTAAAAAAAGAAATCCTGCCAAAGCTTTGATTGGATTTCCATGCGATCAAATGTTACGGGGCGAAATGCGACGATTAAGTTACAGTCTCCTGTCTCAAGTGTTTCGACTCAATCATCGATAGGGTTGGAATAGTCATTTCCAGGCGGCTAGTGTTGACAACACAGAATGCTACTGTCATGGAAATGATTTCTAAACTTTCCAAACCTCCACTGAGGTAGTTAGATTGTGGATTATCAATATCAGTAAACACCAAATGTTCACTTTAACTCGACAGTTCATACCATAGTTTTGGCTATCATCAAGCGGATGGTCCCCATCATCAGAAGAAAACATGCTACAGTTTAAACTGAGAATATTCGATTTTATGTGCACGAGAATAAAAACCAATTAGATAATATTGTACACAAAGATGCAGGCTCAGTGAATATGTTAAAATCAATCATCGGCAGAGGACGCTGTTTGACTTGGAACATCTTTGACCGACTCGACTGATTCGGTAGCCCCGTCAAAAGACAGCTCAGCCTTCTCAAGGGCGGCGGGCACCATTTCAATGTCAGAACTGGATGGCGCTTGTATTTCGGGTGCGGGTTCACTAGTAAGTGCTTCTGTGGTTTGTACACCGGGTTTGGTTGACCTGAGTGAGGAATCAACCGCCGGTTTGATTGTTTGGGATCTTTTGGCTTCTAGTCTGGCTAACAAGGCGCTCACCCGTTCCTCGTAAAGCTTATGAACATAGGTAGTCATGCCAACCATGTCATTGATTACCAGCGGAGGTTGTGTGAGCATATCAGTCTGAAGTCTTTGCGAAGCTGAAGCCGCCGCTCGTTGTGGGTCCTGATAAAAGGGAAACGTAATCCAGAATGTTATGGACAAATCCAAGTAGATATTTCGGGCAAGTGGAAGCTTTTAGAGCTAATGCTAGCTGAGCGTTTGTCATATCGAGACTTATACACTGAGACCACTAACAATTGGATAAAACAGCGTGGTGGCTAGGCACGAAATAAGAAAACCTTGAGAGTACTATTGAGTGAAGTGAGCAGGTGTCGTCTGCTCGACTGGGATCCTTATGATCACTCAAGTCGTTGGACAGAAACGTTATTCCAGATGGCAATGTTTCGCAAATCAGTGGCGTACCTGCGTTCATATCAGTTTTAGCTTTTCCACCTACACTCCTTTTTATCAATAAGTACCCATTTTAACAACGTTTTATTATTCTAGGATATCTCACGTCACAGTTTAAATGAGCGACGGCCCCAGCCGCAATACCTTCTGGTCACGCTGAAGACCGATGTATATGAATAAATGAGTGAACATTGTTATTCTATCGATTTTGGGAAAGTTGCCTCTCTTTTGTCAAATTGAGAAGCCTCGAAATGTAACAGGCCGCCAGCTCTGAGGGTGTTAGTAAATTAAAATAACACACACCGACAATGAGTGGTGTTTGGAAATCAGTCCAACCCACTCTACCACAATGTCTAGTTATAGCATACATGAAATAGATATTGTCAAGTTACCTAGATTTAAAAGAAAGCATACGAGGGTATCAAAGCTCGAATTAACTAACAAAATCATTAAATTTGCCACACACTTCTGTCAACAGTTATGAGACAATTAGCTAGCCCGATAAGTAAAGGTGAAAATTATCTACGGTGATTAGAGATGCTTCGAGGCCACTTAGCATAGTAGTTCAGCCGAAAAGTATGAATGCTTCAACGAACTCAGGACAACCATTCGTCACATACCACAATCTATGTTATACACAGCGAACTGCATTTACAGAGGTATGTTGCTGTGATGAGCAGAGACACGTCACATACGTGATAACCACTGGTGAAGCGGCAGTTTCATGAAATTTGAATGAGTAACCAAATAAACACTTACAAGCCAACATTCCCACGGGGTGAGGTGCAGCTGCACAGGCTTCATTGGTCCGGGTCCATTAACGTTCAGAAGCAAGTCAAAGGCCGGTTTGAGTTCGGGGCAGGTGGCGAACTGGTCAATACGCGCGAACAAGTAGAGACCGAGACGCGCACGGGATAAGGCGACTACGAGACGTCGTACATCACGCAGATGTCCAACCGTTCGTGTTCGAACCAGTGATACCAGTACGTAATCGTTTTGCTGACCCTGAGGTACATGGAAAATGATTTCAAGTAAACAGTATTCACTAGGCAAACTTTCGTCCCACAGGCTTACACACAAGTGATAGCGCGCAAAATGAAGCCACAACCAACAGCGGCTACGGTGTTACTTTACGAAAACAGTACGAAACGAAAACAGCTCTATAGGACCTGATAGGTGACGCAGTCAACGACTCTACTGTGTAAAAACGGAAGTATCCAAAGTCATCTACGAAAAAGGAGTACAAGAGGATCCCTTTGGCAAAATCATAGAAATCCCAAATACTGCAGACATACATTCAACGTTGAGCAGTGTTGAAAGTATCACAGCACAGGCTGGTAGTGATCCTGACATTAATCTGGGAAATGATAGATGAGTGAATAAATGAATAAAGCAAGACAGTGAAACTTCATAAAAAGCGTCAACAGTCTCACGGATTCATGCTTGCGACGGAAAACGGAAGAGGTTATCCGACTGAACGGATGCTAAAATCAATTGTTCAATATCACTTCATGAGGGAGCATACAGGGCAACTTGCACTTAGTGCAAAAAAATGAAGGTATATTTAATCATAACGAAGGCTTTTTGCTACCTTATCTATGGCAGTGTCTGTCCACACAACATTAACAGAGTCTGGCCTTAGTATCACGGCTACATGACGTAAGAGATTAGAACATCAAAACCAAGAAATACGGTGAGTGATTTGTGTATATGAGAATAACCACTACAGTTCATCTGGCAGTTAACGATCCTACCGGTTACACTGGACAAGTGGTCATCGACAGAGGTACGCGAATAACTAGTACTGATGAGATAGGATTAAATCCAAAACCCCACGCGTTTAGGCTCAGATAATCAAAACTGGGATGTCAACACACTACAAATAAACCACTTACAGGTTAGAGCAAGAGAGCATTTGTATGACAGCTTTCTTGTTATCTTCACTTCTCTGACAACTTTGTCACACAATAGCCACATTTGTCCCCTGGACCCAATTATCCATCGTGTCCCAAAACGTCTTCAGCTAGATGTCAATAGAGCCAAAAAGCTGACAACATCAAACCAAGCTAAAAGCAAGACTAAGCGTACACAGTGTAGCAAACGATGGACTGACATTTTTAATTCCGAGTTTAACCATCTACTCATTTGTACGGTTTGAGTGAGTATACCAACCGGCAATCCAATGATGCATCTGCCTCAATTTGATCTGCGTTTGTCTGTTACGTGCACTATATAAAATATGACCGGAATCCAAGGTTATTAGTGTTATACACAGAGCGGCGAAGACTATAACCGGTTTTAATCAGCGCTACGCGTGCGTCGATACATGAGGTCACTAGTGTGTGACCAAACGATTATGCAAGACCCCGCAATTACCACAGGGTTTTGACATCGAGTGATCGAAACAGGAAAGTAGCGCAGAAGATGTGAACCGAGATGAAATGAAAATATGTTAAATAACACAATAAACCGTTACATTCAACTGACCTGGAATCGATCTACGGTAGTGATTTTGTCGGGAGATCCTAATAGTGGGTTATTCGCACAACGGGCAGATATGACGTCCCGTATAAGGTGTTTCTGTCCATTGTACGTGGTCAGTATGGTTATGCGTTCAGCCGGGTAGCCCAAAATACGCATATACATGTACACGGCCACAATGTACTCGGCTTCAGCGAGATTTTGGAAAAAGAATGGACTAGGTTCGGATTCACCAACGCCTATGACGATAAGAAGAAACGTAGTGAGAGGGTTTTAACAAACTCAGTGAATGATGACGTCCAACAGTAGTTTATAGAACAAATACGTCGTTAACCGTTTCCCAATAGTCAGTCATAAAGAAAGTGGCGAAGATAACGTGACCTACATCCGTTTATTTTAAACACTGGCCTCATAGATCAGGAGCTCTTAGTGGAAATTGGTTACCAAAGTCAACCTGGTGGATATACTCTAGTATTGGCCTCAGGAAGCAAAAACATTACCCATTTGGGCATGGTCACACAACACTGAACAATGATCATGTAAGCATGCTGTCTGAACGGTTATATGTGACGCAAGAAACAGTCATGGCGTGATAGTCAAGCGCGCGCGATACACGGGGAGTCCAAAGTTTGATCCTTGAACCAGACCAACCGCTGTACTAAATATGCGTTCCGATAGATTGGAAACCAGAATACGCTGTCATCTTAAAATAGTCAAGGGTTAAAAGTAACGTTAAGATACGAAAGCTACGATGGGTCACGAATTGTGCTGAACAATTGACAAGCATATAACCAGGGTAGCCTACAATTCAGATCACGATTTCAACCTTAATCATTCTTGTGACTTGCAACATCGGTTCATCGGTTTCTGGTGATATCGTTCACTTGTTACAAAGTCACGGTAGAACAACAAAAGCAAACAGTTACTATTCAATCAGTTCAACCAATATGAAAATTAACGGACACGACTCAGTAGCCGTCTCGGTTGCGAGATCCGTCAGGAGGATAAAAAATGAATCAACAACAACGAAGTTTGTGATCCACGATCTACTGAGATTGTGCACAGTGTCTTCCGGCGAATATCAGAAGGCACATCATAAGCAATTACCTAAACCAATCCAATAAAAGGTATGTGGTGCGAGCTTCTTTGGCAAATATTGATGATAAAAACGTACAATTATTGCCAACCTACGAGGTCACTCGCTAATTCAGGCAAACCAACCTTTGTAGTCGTCCACATTGATCAATTGTACATCGTAACGGAAACCAGGATTGGCCAAACGGAACTTTGGTTCCACGATCGTATGCGGTAGATCGTGTAGACTTCGATAGCGCCAGCTATACAGGCGGGCCAGATTGGGTCGGGCTCGGCCCTGAGCATCCAACTGGACTGTAGGCACTCCAAGCTTTACAAGCCGCGTGAATAGGGATTGACCCATGTTGGAATAGTTGTTAAAGGCCTATAAGGAATGGGAATTAAATTGGGGGCGTGGTCACACATCGGTAGGGGTAACAGAAAAATGGAATATGTATGCGACACATTTGTCAGCAAGCTGAAAAGGACAGCTATACATTCTAGCACACTCCTTCCAGGTATGAAGTTCAAACATGGACCGACTGGTTCAGATAACTTTAGCACACTGTTGACGAAGTTCAGTATAGTATTTCACGGTTCATATAAATTGTTGGTGATTGTATCAGCCACTCAAAGTCGGAAGCCGATGTGGATGTTGGGCACATAATCTGGTTTCAAGAATTCCTTTTATCGTTGTTTGAACCAACCCTAGATAAAAACCGGGGACACACGGAAACGGTGCTGATGTAAACAGAAGTACTCTAATCAACCGACACAAGTTCG
>JTDE01000713.1:69973-93227 GCA_014338405.1 Paragonimus skrjabini miyazakii
ATATTTCACAATATGGATTACGGCTCACCATCATGCCGAACCGCAGCAGATCAACAAAAGAACAATTTGCTTGAAATGGCTATCAGTGAAAGAGTACCGGTGGGTAATAGTAGCACTGGCTACGTGTTACGACTGAATGAGCAGTCAGTAGTACTGTAGTACAGACGCAACCTTTTCATAGCACTATGCAGCGCGCACCGAAATAATGAAAACCCTATATACGTATAAGCTAGATAATGTGAAAATAAGTCGAAACGAGAACCAGATTAAGAAAACAGCCATGAATATTGGTTTACCTGATTCTGAACAACCGGAGGCAACTGGTGATGATCGCCGATCATTATCCAACGCTTCAGACGATTTCTCCCCGACAAATCCGGATTTTGCAGCAGCAGTGGTATAAAAGTTTCGATTTCCAAGATTTGTGCCGCCTCTTCCATCAATATCGTATCATACGTAAAACCAAGCTGGACTAGATCGCGACGCCGCAAAGCTGCGTGCGTACAAGTCATTGCAATAATCTTGGCTTCTTGTACGAGCAAATAGTTCGCTCGTTCGGTTCCGGTACGCATCAGTTCGAATGCACGAAACTCGTCCAGTTGTACGAAGATAGAATGGAGGTAGTGAAAACAAGCGCGAGCCATGGCCATGTCTTCAGAATGACAACGACCCTGTTAAGTTTCAGGCATAATGGATCAGGAGGTATGATTACAAAGTCGAAAAAGATTACAAGCAGATGATCAACTTTAGAAAAATAGTCAGACAAAGTAGAAAACCACGACATCACAACCGGAGATGTAACGATCACGAGGAAATGCTCATAAATACATGCGTGATATGTGGATGAGATACCCGAAGGATTACACGAAACGAGTCACACGTATTCACGACCATTAGGTGAAAAATTATAATAGATAGTAACAAACAGTATGTCCAGAGTAGTCATGATAGGGATCACATGAGTAATAAGGCTTATAAAATAATGCACAGCTGAATGCTGCTAAACAAAAATAATATCACCAAATACCAAAGCTACACCAAGCTATAGTAAATCAAATCAAAACTTCCGAATGTAACATATTGCAACGGAAACTGAACCAGGACGAAATCAACATCGAACATTTAGGTTACAGATCAAGAATTCCAAAGTTTACAAGGTCTCTTAGTCCGTGTGGATTCAACTAGCAGCACCACGGCCTGGTGCACCCATCTGTCTACAATACAACCTCAGGTCTTCACACACCATGGCAGCTAGGTTTGTGCCTTTGTACAATGAATCCGATATTCGACAACTAGCGTCGCGTGCATTTAAAAGGAATTCACATCTAATATGCCAAATTTATGACTGAGAAGCTACGTCTGAACGAGAAGACGTTAACACGCAAACAAGTTAGTAACAATTCTCAACGTGTTCATAAATAGGGAAACGTTTTTATTACCGGAAACAACTGCACCACCACATCTTCCGGTGGGGACGCATGGCCAGTAAAAAACTCCATGAAAGGAAAGTGGGCGCGAATCAAAGTTGGATCGTAAGTCGTCGCATTCACATCTGTTTGGGTGGTGTCCACGTTGGTTTGTGAACCGGGTTGTTTAATGTTGGCCGTAGTCATTTTACTGATGAAATCTTCCCAACGTGCGAGCACTTCCTGAACAAAAAAATACTGTGCAGTCTCACACGTATGCATGTTAATATTAGATAGGTCAGCATCTAGCTCGGCCAGACCCTCCGGGGTGTTTTCGAGGGCGGGATCTACTGAGGAGATTGACTGGTGAAAGGTTTTAGCCAACCGCATCACCTAAAATAGAATGAGAAAATAATGAACCAGCGCAGTTGTCTGTAACAGCTGCTGCATTACCAGAAAAAGACGATGCACCAAGAGTGAGTACACAAGATAAGCAAGTTCTCTAGAAATGATGAGCCTCACGTGGCTGGTGTTCGATTAACTACAGACCACAATTATGCATCAGCAACTAGTGAACTTAGAAGTTAATATAAAGCAACACTCGCGTTAATGATCGAGATACTGAAACAATCCACCGAATGACCGCCAGTCGATGCGCGGAAACACACTGCTGAATGTAATGTGAGCTAATACGACATTCTTGACAGAAAAATTCGGCGTACACAAACCAAAGCTGCGAAGATCGGCTTCTCCTAATTAATGTGGGTAAACAGAGACCATAACACCAACCAAAACCACCACCTCATTTCAAGGTCTGAACCGACAAAAGGTTTAATCAACCATCAAATCACAGCCGTCGAATCGAATGTTGTTCTAGTTGCAGTTTTCTGCCAGATGAAATTAAGTAACAGCGAAGCTATCCCAGATAGGGCGTTGACTTGGCAATGGAGTCCCAAGGGCATAAGCAATTTTGAAACAAATGGTTCATTTCCAGAAGTCCAGCAACAAAATCAATGGAGGCACATTCCGCGACGTTAATTGGTACAACAATACGAACGCTTTGAACATACATGCACATGTGGCTTGATTACGAGGAAGTAGAAAAGAAAGGTAAAAAAAGATGAAACACTGAAATTTCGGATAAGGTTATCAAAGCCACATAAACAGACTCAGCTATTACCGGCCTACTTACCGAAACAGTCGCAATGTTAACATGAACTGTCTATTGATACAGATAGACGGGCAGAGGCACATATGATAAAATCCGGGCCAGCTACAAGGTCGGTTCCCTGGTGCCCCTTGGAATAACACAGTAAGGGTTTGAGTGACGGAAACTCCGTGCCCTGTTTCAAGCACGGCCTACGTGACAGAGGAAGTTGGATATAAAACAGATATGGATAGATTTAGGATGGTAATTC
This sequence comes from Paragonimus skrjabini miyazakii, assembly GCA_014338405.1. NCBI lineage: Eukaryota > Metazoa > Platyhelminthes > Trematoda > Plagiorchiida > Troglotrematidae > Paragonimus > Paragonimus skrjabini miyazakii. The sequence continues at coordinate 72,798 of JTDE01000713.1, forward strand.
CCCACCGCATACACAACCATTTTGGCATCGGGGTGACCTGCAGCACTCATCAAAACTAAACGAGAATGTGTAAATTACGAAAGATGTGACGAGATTGCCTTAATAAGCAAATGACCGGTCGAACTGAGAGAGTCGAGACAGCTGAGAGAGAGCAGTACCCTACCATTTGGTGCTTCAGTCATTTGTGTATGGTTGTGTATCTAAATTCAATATACCTGTAAATCTCCCTTTTACACAATTTACACGTGCATCTGTGTCCAAAGCATGTAAACGTTGTGCCGGTTAACAGTTGCGGTCAATGTGAATCCATAATACTGTATAGATCTCGAAATGTGAAGTTAACAGCGAAGCGAACGTTACTAAGTGAAATATTCATGATCGGAATAGGGCAATTTCATAATATCAGTCCGAAAGGAACGTAACATGGAATATCACAAGACCCACATTTTAGGGTGCCTGTTAGTGGGTCGAAAATAAACTGACCTCTTGCAGAAGTTGGATGCGCTTAGTAAGGATATAATCTACACGACCATAGCGGGAAAAATCTTTTTCAGTATCCAAACTCTCCTCGCCGTGACCGAGACGTAGCAGGTGGCGCTCATCCACATCCAACCCGATAATTTTCTCGAACAGTTGATTTAAAGCCTGGTTCGAATGAGTCACGATTAGAATCCTGAAAGGGAAGCGAACAGAAATGACGCAAACGTTGCGCAAAGAACAAAATCATCTGCGAAAACACTATTATGGTGAGATGTTGAGTTGCTATCAACTATGTATCAAGCCGTTCGCCATGTAATCGTTTGTTTGTTGTGACGCTTACGCTCATGTATTGTGCCAGGTTCAGTGTGAGTGCAGGTATCACAAACACTGTGAGTGCGCACCAAAGTGACCCATTGAGTATTACATTGGCAATGCTTGGTACTGCGGTCCAGATATCAGACGTCACGTGATACAATAGGAAGGCAGAGAGGGAATAGTCCAACCGAAGAGTTAGCTTAGAATGAAGCAAGACAATGACCGTACGACCGACAGCGGCCTCCGCAAAAGGATACGTCACACATTTTTCTCGATTTACAGCAAAGAAAATGGAATACCTATTTGTGAGTCAGCATAGCAACATGAAACGATGGCGACAAACATGGTAGCAGAAACTCAAGGGTGTCTCATACGCGGAACTGTTGACGCCGTACTTATGTCGCAATATGACAAATGTGTACTAGTGTGGCTAATGTTTTGGGTCAGTCACACAGACAATAGAAGTTAGAGTGACAATGATTGAACCGAAAATCCAGGTAAACACGAATTTAACATATAATGAAATGTTATTGAAACAGTCGGCTATTTAGAGATATGTTCGCTGGGCTGAGGTAGCCAGCTTCCAGTACGAATTTCAGGGAAAGTTACATGGGCGTTTAACTCAGACATCTTAAACGTCATACACTTACAACTGCAGTCATCAGGATAGTCGTGCACCACGGGGAAAGAGACTGGTTACTAAGAACAGACTTAATGGAAGCCCATGCATAAACGAATAACCTAGATATTCACAACGTGGCAAGGGTAGTTATAGCACTAAAAAGAAGTCCTTTCACGAATGAACGACCACAAGCATGACTGTGAAAGAACTTAAATTCAGATCCCACAGAGTATGTCATTTACGATAGCAGCAAACGAACGAGAAATATCGCTTTCAACGGCGAAAGGTGCTTCCATCAGTGTGAATCACCACTGGACTGTTGAAAATCCGAGCACCTAAGAATGGACATCTTTAGTTACATCACGTCGATCAGTATCAAACTAGTGTCCGGTTTCAAGATTAGATCAAATGCCAGTTTCTAGACGTTCGCACCCTTGAACTTAACAGGATGATGCGTCGTAACGCTACGCGTTTTTGTATGTGTTTACTTGAACAATACACATAAACTGTTATGAGTGACCTGAAGTGGACCGGCTGAATTACCACCCAGATCACTGAAGTTGAATAGCTTGAGTTAATTTTTTTCTGAGGCGTTCGTTATGCAAACGGCTAACACGTACCAAATGATCAAGTTACAGACCTGACACGCAGTTCGACCAGCTTGTAGGAAGACTTACACAAAGTGTTGACTCAAAACTAAATCAGTGTGTGCCTGTTAACGATAGGTGAAAACACAGGGTACACTGTACAATCCAACCATTTTACGAATATTATGAAAGCATACACGGATTTGTATTGTTTTCGAGGATATAAAACTTGTCATACTGACCCCATGAATGGTCTTCTACACAGCCACTTCAGTTTAACTCTCATCCTCAAATGGGGCAGAGACAACACGAAACTTTTACCCTAAATATGCTTACTAACCTGAGGATGAGATCACGGGAACCCATGTTCATCAATGACTTCTTGGCACATATGCAAATGCACGTCCATTATGTGGAATAGGGTTAGAATTTGAGACTTGTGAAAACCACTCACTTTGCCAAGGGAAACCTGTAGGTAGTAAATGAGTCTCTTTTCGAACAAGCTGAGTAAGAGTTATAAGGAAAAGTAGTGAGGCGTTTACATATGATACCTCAGTAGTGCCTAAGATAGGACCAATGACAGAGCAGTCAACACGGATCGTGGTTCAAATGACACTGTAGCAAAGGTATACACTAGAGACGAGTTCCAATAGAAACGAAAATTTATTCGAATGCTTTCCTTAGAACGGGGGCCGCTGTAAAAACCTAGCTGAACGCGAAAGCTGCGATCAAACATGAGTTGTGTTTCACTTATATCAACTAAATATCCTGAAGCTCAACAATGATCACTGAACTGTGCCAAACAGCACGAGTCGCTCTGATTTTAGTAATGATGAATAAAACCAACAACGGAGTCTACTTGTCACGGTGACCCAACCTTCGCAGAACGCACACAAAATTCGAAAACCAAATACAAACAACACAGACACTGCAGAAACTTACCGCTGATTTGGATAATTGTGATAGAGATTGTGAATAATTTGCACCGCCACATCCGTCTTTCCCGTCCCCGGCGGTCCGACTACCAGTGTCAGGCCAGGCTGCATCCCAGAGCGAATTGCTTCAATTTGGGCTGGCGTAAATGGAACACGATTACCAGGTTTCTTACCACCAGAAAACGATTGGTTTGGAATGTGACCGCCGGCACGGGCCAGCAAATGCCACGGCGGATGCAAAGGAGGGTCGTATGCTTCAGCCATTAGTTTCGGCAAGCAATCCGAAATGGGTTTCATATCTTGTTTCACGACAGAATCTAGTTCAGATGCAGTAAGCATTTCGGTCGGGACCATGGCCTTCGCTATGGCGGTCGGATCCTCAGACAGGGGTGGGAAAGTTAGTCGATAAGGTGGAGGTCCGGGTTCGTCAGATTGATCTGAAAGGACAACAGCCACGCACGTGAAGACAACGTGAAGTATCAGTAGAGAACTAACACAACAGAACATTATATCCTTCAAAATTACATGAATAGGTGGTAAGACAAACGCACTAGTTAACATTTGGAGATAGGAAATATGTAGTGAACACAGTCCAAGGAACACTGGAGTGGCAGCATGATTTTACAAAAAATAACACCTTGTTTGCAGGGGTGGGGAGCAAAATTTATTCATGTTCACATGAACTAAGTCGTATCAAGCTTTCCAGACAGGAGCGAACGTAACTAAGGACGGCATCCTCGACAGACAGACACCGAGCCAACACCAATCCACCCGAATGTCAAGTAGCTTTTCGATTCGGCTCGCTCGTATGCGTGACACGTTCGGCCAAACAAAATGTAAGCGTACGGGTTATGAATTCGAACAGCTGAAAAAGGTTTCTGGTTGTAACGAAAATCTCATTGCCAATATTCGTAAAATCATATCACCACTTAACGCCACAGGTAAATCTTAACCAGCTAAAGCGATCTCCGACTTTGTTTGACCGCTGCTTCCGATGCAACAGAGCAACACAATCATCACAGCAGTTGAGTAATTGAACCGAGAATGACATGATTATGACGTTGGTAACTTTGTCGAATGACCTGGGATAGGGTCAGGAATATGTTGGCTGTTTCCTTCCAGATCTAAGCAGACTGACATTATTCAACCTTTAAGTATAAAACCCAAAAATAACAGAATCACATATCCACTTTCTGTCTGGAGTGAAGAATAAGTTAGGAAACACAATCGATAAGAAAATAGTGATGTACGTCCCCCTGGATACCTAATAGGCGGTGCAGAATCAAAATGACTGAAAAAATCAAACAATTGTACATCGGAATAAAAGTTCACCAAAACCAAAACGGAGTAGGCCGTCACTATCGACAACACTTCTGTAATTCGAAGATAACGGTTAGCTTGTGTGTCAGCCCATCAGTTACCGAACGAAATAACTGGGAGAGGGGGGGGGGGGAACAGACGAGAAAGTTGTGTGCAAAAATTATGGTTGTGACATCACTACCTTTTAAAGAGGCATCCTGATCAGCCCATCTGTAGCGACGTCTCTTGTCAATAAATTCGACTGCGTACTGCGGAAAAGCGGATAGAAGATGAGTAGAACTAAGGAAGGTATCGAACCAGTTTTGACGGACCTCGTAGACTTCGGGGTGACGCGAATAGTGTGCTGCTGCCGGGTCTAGATATCCCATCAGAAGATCCAGCAACCATTCCGGTACCACTGAGCGGGTGTTCATGAGATCTCTACAAGGTGGAGGGAAAACGAGCCGCAGGAAAAGATGGTTAGCCAAACCATCGTGCTGGTCAAAAGGTAAGCTTGAAAATCGACGGCGGGAAAAATAACGGATAAAAAGCTATTGTAAGCAAAAACGGGCAAGCTCAAGTACAATTAGAGATCAGATGACGAAGGCTATTGCCAGGCGAAATGATATGCAGGAAATACGTTAAAGTTGGGCAAACAGAAGAGAATCTCCATAAGAGTAAGCCGGTATGCAAACATGAGGAGATGAAATGCTAAAAGATGAGGGACTAACGTTCAGATCAAGTAATTACCCAGACAAAATCAGCACTGACACAGAAACAACAGTAACCCATGAATCACACATAGTTACCTGATTGTTTCTAATACAGCTTTAAAATTATTCTCTTTAGGTTTGCGCCGGACAAGCACGTTAAACGTATCATACAAGTCTTCTGGCCTACTCTGTTCGGCCTCCGTAGCTTGAGCTTCGAGTACGCTAATTTCCTCGGCTGAGCGCCCCTCACGTTTTGCTCGTGCCACTTTAGCTCGCAACACTTCACCTCGCGTCTGTTCCGCTTTCAGTCTCTCAGCATCCAATTGATATTGAACTGGATCGAGACGGACACGCCAAGTCGGAAGAGTGTCAACGAGATTTGGTTTTTCGCCTATAAGCAAACAAGAATGAAATGAATGTATAGGGTGGTTCGTACATAGCAAAAAGAGCGATGATAAAAAATGCTGCTAACAAGATTAAAATGTAAACATATACTTCTTAATAAGTAAACAAGTTGAATCGCTTCGTTGAATAACTGCAATGGGATACATAAATAGGTCTGATCAGCCAACAGGTTGTTCCGTAAATGAAATTTTCTTCACAATTCATTAAGTTTATATTCACAACAGAGACTTCAAACAATCACATATGTTCAACCAACTAACAGTTGTGTACGTAAATAAATTGGCTAAATTATACAATTGTGGTACTAAATGATTTGTTCCAAGAATAACGAAACAACCCGTATTTACCAGTAAGAGATCATTATCCGTGTTTCGAGATGCCAAGATTAAGAAATGTCACTGAGGACTGGCTCACACTGAACAGAACGGAAAACAGCCACTATTAGAAAACATAAGCCTCTTTCACGTCTTGTAGCAAGTGCTTATAAAAAGAACTAAGAAATAGAGAACAATTTGCCACTTTTTTGATAAGATATCGGCGATACCCAGATTTCAAGGTCAAGCCATTATACGCGATCTATACCTTTTCCAGACTAAGATGTCTCTATAACATTTTAACGTGCCTCAATGTCAATTTAAGATATCTAAACGAAGGTTGGCCGAATTTCAATGGCAAACAGGGTCTCACGGCTAATGCATGCATAGGTAGGCTGATAAACACAAGGATTTATTGGCTTCTACACAGCGAAAGAACGCGGTCTCGCCAGGTACGGAGAATAAACAAAGTTAGCTCGCCTGGACCTGGGTCATCTTAAATTGACATTGAGACACACGAGTGATATTAAGATACCTTAAACTGGAAACGGTGTAGAACAAGAAGAGGAAAGTCGATTTACTGAATGCATCGTTGAGTAGGGATGTGCCCCTTATACGCAGATATGCACCAGTGACTATCACATCAATACGTATGAGGTCCGAAGTTGAATACGAACAAGAATTACTATGAGTAAAAGGGCGGCTTTAGGATTTTCCCAGCACAACGGGAATCTTACCTTTTTTCGGCAAAAAACCCAAACGCTCTTCATCCGGCACAAGTTTACCTTCTTTGTCCACTTGACCTTCAATCTCACAGCCACGGACGTAGAGCAAACCAACCTGAGGAACAAAGTGGTCGGCGGGATCGTACCTAACAACCGAAAAGCATGACAGAAACGACGGGAATGGAAATACGTGAATTTGCTCTCAGACTTAAACAGGCGTATAAACAACATAATCACGGCGGCTGGACTGAGTGCAATAAGTAATATTCTGTAGATGAGAAGGCCTTACTAAATTAGCATTAAAGGTTGGATGGGGAATATATCAAATCGTGATTTTAATAAAATAAAAGGCAGAAACACACACCTTGGATTTTTGCAAAATCTCCTATGAGCATTGTGCCCGAAAAGACGGCTAACAACAAGCGCCTGCTTATTGCAAAAAGAACCGTTTTAACCCACAAATACACCACTATACCGTCTAAGCCCCTATTCAGGTGATTGGTCTACAGAGCCCTAACATACACCCATGAAGTAGCACGTGAATAACTGATTTTACCACTATTTCATTCGAGTTAGGGTGATCATAGTTGTTGCTAACATACTAAGCGTATGAGTATTCCGGTGATTGGATTGTGGGTAGATCAAACAACAACCACATAATCAGGTTCAAACCATGGTAACAAATACACACTACAGGGAACGGAGAAACGCACCATCAACGGTATGTGCAGAGGCTCAAGGTCGCCTCATGCAATCATACACGTCTCATGCTATTTGCAAACGTGTGACTGATTAAAATAGAACAGCACGATACACTTCAACATTTATTACGATAAAAAACCATGAACAGCGAGGCTTACTTCCAACCCTTGTTTTTTGTGGGCCTGACAGTAACCAGGAAAACGGGATCATGTCGACGGAGGCCAAGCCACTCCTTACGGATCTCTGGCCTCAACCCGGCGAGGGCAACGCGCACATCGGCCCTCACTCGAGCTGGATGTTTGGCCCCCAAATTCGGTTTGGCGACCTCCACAATGTTAAAAGACTGTATCGTGAGGGCCATGCGTGACCAGCCATCAAACACAGCTTGACCAAATTCGCCTCGCCACGGTTTCAGACGCATGACAGAATCTTCCATATCCTGTGCATTGTTGGACAATTGGAAAGCATAACGTAGCAGTGGACAAAGACGTATTGACAGACAGTATTTTTTGAACAATTATATTGCATAAGGCCACCGTACTGAGAGATTGTAAACAGTTTGAACATCATCATCATAGCAGCCATGAGCCTGATCAAAACGTACTGTGGCTCAGGTCGCCGTTCACCTCGACAGTGACGTGGAAAATTCTAGGAGAAAACTTTACTAAGAAAGATGAAAATTATTAAAAGAAGACTAAGAGGAAGAACCATAAATGGCATGGATACAAGTACGCCATTGGCTGCGAAATACTGCCATCTCGGATAGCGTCTCTAACCAGCAGTTTGAGTGATCACGAGGATCCCATCCAGGCAGGCGACACCTACCCACTTTGCTCAATGGAGCAATCAAGGTCTTCATGTTTCGTGACCACGTTGTTGCTTGACCATCACGTGGTTTTACCCAAGTGTTGGTGGGTTTTAATTTATGCCATTTTACACTGTTCAAGTGGTTCAGGTCGGTTTGTCTGACTTGGTCCATTGCCCGACATGCACCCGGTTCCGTACTGGACTGCATGTACAGTCGCCTGGCGGTGCCTTATCCCGGACTTGACTGGTTAACCATACGTCGTCCGTCTGGGTGACTGGATGTTCGATGTGAGTACAACTCTGTGCGGTGGATCACTCGGCTCGTGTGTCGATGAAGAGCGCAGCCAACTGTGTGAATTAATGTGAACTGCAAACTGCTTTGAACATCGACATCTTGAACGCATATTGCGGCCACGGGTTAGCCTGTGGCCACGCCTGTCCGAGGGTCGGCTTACAAACTACCGCGACGCCCAAAAAGTCGCGGCTTGCGTTTTGCCAGCTGACGTGATTTCCCCAACCTGGCCTTGTGCCTGTGGGGTGCCAGGTCTGTGGCGTTTTCCTAACAAATCCGGGCGTACCCATGTTGTGGTTGAAAGTCTTGATGGGGATGTGGCAACGGAGTCGTGGCTCAGTGAATGATTTACAGTTTGAACATGCGTCAGACTGGTCAAAGTAGTTTGTACGAAATTCTTCAAACCCATGAATCCTGCCAAATAGCAAGGCAAAGCTAAATAAGCAGGTAGAAGTAGGCAGAATTATTAGGAAAGCGAGAAGCGTAAAGCGGTGCTCTTCACGGAAAATAATTCCACGGACCAGCCCTCACCCAACACACATACACTATGTGGACCAAATAGATATTAGTTCATGTAGTCGGCTAATAAATCGTAAAGTAAAACGAATCGGAGATTGAGCAAATAAATGCAGAGAAGCCATCGAGTATTATATACAGTAATATCCACGAACACCGTGTGAACTGCAACTGTAAACTGTGCAAGGCATCACGGAGTAGACGAGCCCTGGATGACAAAAGATGTGACAACGCTTTTTGAAAGTGAGATCCAAATGTGACAGCAGACTTTGTTGCACATCTGCCACCTGTCCATAGGTTGATGGTAGTGACCGAGTGACGACGGGATATGTGCTGTGTAAGTGATTTATGCACACTGCAATCCAGAAACTCGAATGAATTCCCCGATTTGTTGAAAAATAACAAAAACCTAATGTACATTATATTTACTCACTAGACGGATTTCGTACGTCGATTCCAGCCGAAACAGATTGAAGTTGCGCAAAAGATAGTCTTGCAACGTGAGAAATTGCAATCCCAGTTTAGGAAGGGCTAGACAGCCTTCCCCAGAGTAATATTGCGTGGGTACACGATTTTCATCCCACAACAACTCTTCTGTCGGGTATAACGGCATGTTGTTGATGAGTTCCAACTCCGACTGCCGACGGGCAAATCGATGGACAAGTATCTGCAACGCGAAAACGAATACAGCGTCAAACGACATGCACTAGACGGGCTAAAAAAGCATAGGTTTGCAGATCTGTTCAACGCTATCATCATATAAGTTACCCCACTGAACGGATGACAGCTGGCGTCACTTCTGCTGTGCTAACCTCAGCGCTAAACACTATTATGTCACATTAAAAATAATACTAACCGACTAGGCTTCGTCACTTTGTCAGGCACGATAATATACTATTAGTATGATAAAAAATAATCAAGTGGTGAAATGGAGAAACATACCCGTAGTAGCATGTCTTTGTCCAGCAGACGATCGTTTAGAAAATCCCGCAGTTCTTTAACAGAAAACTTTGCCTCAGTCGAATCTGAATCCATCCGGGAACGTTTCCCCTGTGTTGGGCAATCATCATCCTTCTCAGAGCTGTACGATTTCGGAACAACCAGAGCGAACGACGCAGCTAATTCATGCAGCTCGTCGGTATTCAGAACGCTCAGCTGCTTGCGTAGCAGTTGGGCCGTCTCGATTCCAGCCGGGTGAGAGACGGCTAATGAAAGTAACTTATCTCGTTTGAGCGCGAAAGCTCTCAACTGGAGGGCATTCAGACGGTTGCAATGTCTGTACAGACAGGGAACAAATAATGATTGGCAATAACATTCAATTAACTACGAAGGTCCGAAAGTAACCGACATTCTCGTCAGAAACGTAATGAGAAAGCAAACATCAATTATGAATGAAGCTGTAACACACGATGCACGAACTAGAATGTATGAAAGCGATAAGACAGAACGAACACATCAATGGCAAAAAGGGATCTGCGGCATAATATGTGCATGTACTGAGTCAAAACAGACCAACATTGAATCGGCGAACGTTACGACCATCAACACTGTGCTCAGTCTTTGGTCCGACATTTAAGGAAAAGAATTTAAACGTGTACTTGACCAAACAGCTCACAGACCACGGGGATTAATCTGTCAAATATGACAAAAACCATGTAGCCAAAGAAAAGTCGGAAAGCAAGGGAAAGGCTGTGCTATCAGGCTGCATGCCACAGATTAACAGAACCGAACTCGATAACTCATGTCAATCCGAATCCAGCAGAATTGCCTGATTGCCTCATTCGACAAAGAAGCCAACAGTTATCTACCAGTTTGCAGGATCGAAATACACGAACCTTTTCGAAAATACAGCCTCTAGAAACGTCCCATTTTTTAAGAAAAATATAAAACAAACAAAAGACGATCGTGTTTGCAAACACTAGTTCGATTACATTGGTTTTACGGAAACTTCCTACCACCAGTTCTTTATCGTCTGCAAGGGCTGTCTGAATTTGAGCTTCCACCAGGCACTACATGCAGAAATGTTCTCCTATATTCCGTCTCGCATGTAGGTGTTTGGGATTCCTAATTCTAGTTGGTATCTCGACTTACGGAAACCTCAATTGACTGTAGAACCGAATCAGTAGGTTGTACTCGTTGATCCATAGAGGTTGCAGCGAATTCAAGCTTTGTAACAGGTCACAAAACAAATGTGGGTCTCGCATTTCCTAGCACAAAGTGCAGTATACCCTATTTGGTACCTATAGGGAGTAAACAGATGTCGTTTGTACTAACGTGCTACGTGTTCTGTTGACAATTCTCCCAATAAGCTCCCAAGTACGTCGTTATATCGGAGTATGATGTGATACCCTGTCTAGCTGTCTTCTTATGACTTCAGCATATTTCCTTACTATGAACATTTGGAGTAAAAAGTGTTCATGTAGCTGAGACGACCGGTAAGTATATTAATGCATTTTCGGGAAAGTTTGTTCCCGGGTTGCTTTGACTCTGGAGCTGATGACATCTTTTAGGGTCCCTGTTGCTGTCACGTCAGCTGCACTTGCGATGATTCAGTTTGCCTAGTGGACAACTGTAAACAGTTCATCTGGTGTCAATGCAGTGCAGGGTTCTTTCCACCATCTGAAGTGAGATCGACTGCTGTTGCAACCATGCGCACAGTGTTGATAAGCACCGTAATAGCACAACACTTGCAACATTAATAACTTAACATTTGTAACACTCGGTTCAAGCTCATTAGCGAGAGGGAAAAAACGCAACCAACAGAAAGTATTGTAAAATAGCAAATCACCTTTTGTCCATCTCGGTTTCGTCCAATGCGTCCCCGGTGCTCTCATCGACCTGGAAGTGTGTGTAGAAGGCCAGCATATCTACTAATTCAGAAAACAGTTTACCCTCACTGCGTTTGTTTAGGCAGGCCGCCTGACACCTCACCACCAAATGCCGATCGTCTAGGACAACATGAAGTAGACGACGAGTCAACAGCATGCTTTGTAGGTCCACAAACAACAGGACCGCCCGCTCGAGATAGTGCACCAACAACGGTTCAATGGGCTGTATTTCATCATGCAAAGAATTAACAGTAATAATTTGTGAAAAATTCGTGATGTATACATAACGGACGAACAAAACACTAAATACGATGAACTGGAGAATTTCGAGCAACAAAAATTCATAATCAGAGAGTTAAGGGGCCACAAACAGCAGCTGCTTAAGATGAAGTAGTTTCTACTTAGTAAACAGGTGAATTAAATCGGCATGTTACCAAGCAGGAAACTGAAATGTGCGCAAGTAGTATAGTGTCCAGATGAGCAGGTTGTAAATGGAATGCTTCTGAAAATGAAGGAAAAGTTACCATTCTATTTCCATTTCTAAGCAGTATTCATGGACAACAGAGACCGTAATGTTCTTGTTCCTAACAATGGCATAGAAATGAAGGATAAGACGAACAAAAAACGTTGCGGCGAACATCAGAAGGCAGGAAACTACAATATTGTTGACACAACCATGTCAGTAACGACGACGGAGTGGTACCTGCCGGCGATTTGAACCAAGGAGATTAATATTTGAGCGGCCGCCAATCCTGTGGGTAAAACCTTCCGACATTAACTGGCGAAGTGGCCAAAACTTCCATTACCAGTGACGACAATATCGCCCGGCTATGCCAAAATTTCCTACGACCGTCGCCAGACGCATTGCACAGTGTAGGATGTAACTGCCGTAGAATGCGCACTCTTACCAACTCGGTTTTTGTTTGTAACACCGCAGTTTTTCAGCATGCAAGTCCACGGACCGTTCACTTGCAAGAAATTTAGGCCAACCAGTGGAAACAACGATGCTTAAAACCCTACATACTCATGATATTACACAAAGTTCCATGAAGATGAGTCAAATCACCAAATAATACAGTAGGAATGATGGCGCATACGCATTACAAACCTTAGCCATACGAACAACTGGCGTCCACCTAGCGCCACAAGTGATGCGAGCTGACGACCACGCGCCTTCACTATCCTCAAAGACATTTGCTAGCTACGATTTTGGCTTATGCATAAGATCGGTGCTTAGCAGCGTACAACTAACTTACATACATACTTATTGTTGTTCGCGTCAGAACAGTCGGGGACAGTCAGGGCATAAACATGTGACGGAACCGCTGCTTGTCTACAGTGTAACAACTGAGTAGGCCCAACGTTAACTACTAACAACAAATCAGTAGAATGTAGACTAAAAAATTAACAAGGAACTGGAAATCAATAAAAACTTCGTACGGTAAGCAGATGTGAGGGTCTATAGTAACATTAAGTGACAATCACCAACCAATTCAATACCATACAATATTTCCCGCATTAAACAATAAGTACACGAAGATATGAAGGATGCACAACGAGGTGTAAAACAATGCCGAAACAGAGGGAAATCTTCTTGTCAGTTCCAAATAACACGCGATTTTGGAGTGTTTCATTGTTTATGTGGGTTCTAGTCACTTATTTCTTTGTAGAAGAAATCTTTAATAATAACAGCTCAAGGTCATTACGATAACAAGCATGATCATAGTTTGCAGCGCTATTCCCTAATGCCCACAGCTAGCAACATTAGGCGTCTTCCGGACTTTAGTCAGAGGCACGGCAGAGCCAACGAAAGCCAAATTTAATGCACACCGTACTGTTTACTTCCGTCACACACAGAAGGCACAAACCAGGTATAATATTAAAGACACCGGATAGGTATGTGCATGGTGTATCTGGTCTAGTTTACTCGAAGTGGTAAAGCCACGTCATATAAACAGGAGCTATTGTTCCCAACGTACGTCGCCCCACTTCACAACTGTACATGTGGTGACGTTAGCACACAGAGACAATGTACTGTACATAACGATTTGTAAAAATGGATCAGTTGAACCTGTGCATAAAACTATACGAAGCCCAGAGATGAGTTCACATATATTTAAGTTAACCGTGGAAAAAATGGTTAAATAAGAAAGATATCTAAAAAGAGCAATAAGGATAGATCGGCGTGAGTGTACAGACAACTAACGAATAGCTAAGAGCAACAAAGTTTGGACATTGATAAAAACCAATGGCACATCCGAACAACTTACCAATGTGCTAGTTTCTGGAGGGATAGAGTCCAGAAGAGTAAGAAAAATGTCTATGAAATGTGGGACGAAAGAATGTTGTACGGTCAATTTAGCTTGTTCTTCAGCTGACAAACGTGCATGATGTCTTTCAAGTTTCTTCAGGAGGCGTGCGTAGCGCGGATGCGCGGCCAACTCCTGCTCCAATCGGTTCGGTAGCAAATGATCACGCCATACCGAAAGACTGTACAATTCACGCAAACATCGCCGCAGCACGCCAACCTCGGCCAAGTTAGTGAAGCAGTGTGACAGAAAGATCAGTATTACAATATGCTCCAAAAGTAGTTTGCGATACTGGATTTCACTTAAAGATTGCGCTTTGGTATCTGTCTTCAGTTGTATTTCCGGAGAAGCGTTTCGTGCAAAAGAGATAAGCTCAGCTGATTCAGTCAGTAACATCTGCAGTACACACAGAACCAAACCATTGAATTGATCTGGCTTGGCGACAAATATCTGGCCAGTAAAAGAAAAAAAGAAATTAGCGAAGCAAGCACATTTAGATGTAAAGTTAGCATCTTTGTGTTCACGGCATAAAGCGTACGCATTAAATGAACCATTGTAAAAACATACCTGCCAAATGGGGACGCGGCCTCTGGATTTTTCGTTTACAATGGCGCAAACAGAAAGCGCATGGGCACGACTCGAGTGGTCAGCATCAAAATGTGGCCATAACCACTTCTCCAGATACTGATTCAGTTCCAAAGCCAGACAACGACGATGAGAAAAGCCTGAGGTAAGTAGTTCCTCTTTATAAATTCGCTCCATTACGGCCGGTACAAGGGGCCGAACAGATGCGACAGCTGAATGATCTGATTGCCTTGACGCATGGGAGGGTGCGTGTAGCCAATACGTGCGAGCAAGCTGGCCGATTCGGTCTTGTGCCACGTAGTCTACCGAGTCACGGAAGGACATTTTATGCTTAAAAAAAAACAGGACGAAATCATCACGAACGTACGGGACCAGGAAAATTGTCTTAAGAACGGTTGGAACATGTTGGAGAAATGAACGGAATCAACACTGGATGAACCACACTCAAAAACCCCAGTAGAAAGTACTAAATGACAACCAGGGTTATTCTGACAGTGAAACTTCGCTGGAGTTTTCACTGCAATTAGTTGCTATTCAGTGTATGTTCAAGTGCATCTGTGATACGTCTAATAAGCAGAAGCTAGATCCCTATTTCGTCGAACAGATATAATATCTCTCTGGTTATTTTTTATGCCTGATCCGTGTTACAGAAGCCATCGATTTTTCCCCCGAACCTGGGAAACACAGAAGCGGATATGCACACACAATTCTAATTGCCTATTTTCTGCATTCGTACGAAAAAAAACTAACTCTTCCGGCTACTTCTTCAGGCAAAATGTGGTGTCAGTGTAGAGAAGCAAGACTGCTGAGTTGGAATTCGGTATTGATGGTTAAATTACAGTCAAACGGAACAAATTCGCTCCAACTCTGAAAATGAGCATGATGAAGAAAGAAAGCCAAACGTTGAGCAACACACTTAGAACAAATCACTAACTCAAGTAATGGCAATAAAATGAAAGCATGAAAACGCAAAGAGACATACAAACGATCTATTTAGAAATGATACACAATGCAAGGCAAATAGTACGTAAACATTGAAAACGTCCGGAAATCAGAAAAGCAAATAAGGCAGCCATGAAGAGCCCTGAGCAGAAATAAACAAGTTGATTCACATGCCATCATAGGCCGGACCCTCGCCACCCTGTGGCACGACCCAATTGATATTCTGAGTAGGATCCTTGATGTCACACGTCTTACAATGAATGCAGTTTTGCGCATTTATTTGCAGGTGCTTTCCTTTGTCCGTCTCCACGAATTCGTAAACACCTAAGAACAAACAGAGAATATGCTTGAGAGAATGAATTAACTTGCCACTGAAAAGCTCATTGGCCAGCAAGTGTTAAACTTACGATAACATTCAGAAATAGGAACTACTATTTTCTTCTATGTTGCACCGGTTTATGGATAAGCAAAATCACAATAAAGATGTGAGCTAAAATAGTAGGCTTCAATCGAATGTGATTCACTTATGTAAACTAATTAAGTTAATTAAAATTAATAAAACGTGACAGGCAATGGAGGCGGTAGGTTAATCGTGAAATTAAACAGATAAACCTCAGCCTAGTTCAGTCTGATTAACTACGCATGATTATTACCGTTTTATCGGAAACCTCAATAACATTTATTGTGTCATTTGAAGAAGAGATGCATACGCCATCGCGGTGTTCATAGCCAAATGACCTTCTCGTTTATGAGGAAACTAGTTACTAACAGTTTAATCAACTGTCAATTCTGTAATACTGACATTCAGTCGTCAATTTATCCACGGAGCTATATCAAGTTCTTGAGATGGAAAAAGAACCTGTGACTGACATCCAAGCACTAATATCATACAAAGATTTTAGTTCAAACGATTAAGCTCTACAAAGAATGAAGACAACTGGAGGTAAAGCTTTACAAGTGGTATCTGGGAAATCGTTCTTCACTTGAAAACTGTAAGTTATCAACATGAAGGTAACTCCGTTGATTGGTTAAAAGTTCTGGAGATCTGCTCGAAGAACAAAAATCCCAAATTACTCTAAAAAGAAAAATACTTTCAACTGTGAAACATACGTGAATAAATATATTAAATCAAACACTACGAAATCGTTAACTACGAGGATAACTGAAAAACAAGGTAAAAAGCTTGATGAGGCATCAACTTAAGCTCGATGATGTCAGTTTATACACAACTACCTCGGACTGGTGAGAACGAGCGGCTTTTGAAGCAAATACCTAAACTGAGGCATCCAAATATGAACCAAACAGATGTGAGCAAAACAAACCTGCTGGACAATAGCGCTGTTCTGGACCATCATAAAGGGGTAAATTGACAGATTCAGGGACACTGTCATCTAGAAGAGTGAGGTGGGCCGGTTGATCGTGATCGTGGTTGGTGCCGGTCAACTGCACAGAACTAAGCAGGTCAAAACTAAAAATCCCATCCGGTTTCGGATATTCAATGACTTGGCACTGAGAGGCTGGTTTCAAGAGCGTATTATCCGGTTCTGACAAAGCGGAGCCACAAAATGGTGCCAACAAATAGGGAGTACGTGTGAAACGATACAAAAAACAGTCAATTAAATTGCAGACGTAATCTAATCACCAATCACTATTGGGTGTTCGCAGGGACTAACCAAATTCACACCACGCACACGTGTTGAAACTTATGTTTTCAGAGTGTGATTCACTTCAACAGAAAACGTTTCACTAAAACTCCATACTTGCCAGAATCCAGAAATCAACAAAGATGCGGGCAAACAGCGTGAAAGCAATGCTCTTAATGATCTCATAAGAAAAAAACTGATCAAAGATCAAGTAATTGACGGAGCCTCGAAAAATGCCTGTGAAATACAGAGGTTTCTAATATGTGGTGAACCGAAACTAAATACAAGCAGTAAATGGCGTGACAAACAACCAAGAACGGTAGGTAACAGTGAATGCTGTTCAATAAAGTTGCATCGAACGCAAATCGATGTACATGGAAAAGCAACGTCTACTACGTGATATGCCACGTTAAGCGAAGATAATATACTGAACCAGACCAAGATATGAGTAACGTAAATAAGCCGAATGAGAAATGAACACGTGGATTGTTTTCGGATTTGAGGGCTGACCGTAATAGTTATCAGTTACTGTTTAACAGGTTCAAAAACGAGTATTAGTCATCACAAACGTTTGTGGCCGTACAAGAATAGGATAATATCGACCCACATTGAACACAAACATAAAGCGGCCAGAATCATCAGTCGCAACAATGTGAAAATAACGCTTATAGTCTACATACACGGTGTTAGCTGAAATGTTAGGGATTACACTACATGTGTGATAGTCAGGTAGTTCAAATAGACGACGGCATGATATCGGAAAAATATGCAACCAAACGGTTAGCTTTGCTGGGGATAATTTATTATTGCTTATCCAGAGGCTTCTGATTGTCAAGTAACGCAGTAAAATTGTGGGGTATTCAAGGTGAATATCAAGTAACCATGTGGATCTGAAAGTGGTGGATCACAGCTCTAATATACGACTGGCTAGATGGAATGGCTTAGCAGGGAACTAAATAACTCTTACGGAGATTTTAAGCACCCTTTCTCTATCTCAAAATCGAATATCAATCAGATCTGACTGATTACGTCGACCTCACCCCTATTTGGTTTGCATATACGTTCGCATCACATTTTACAGTCATTCAAGAATGATGTTGATCTATGTCAGTTATAGATTCTGTGCGTCGAAAAAACGCTAACAGGTTCGGACTGCTAATAACATATACTTATTTCAAGTAGTCGTTAACCTGTTGTTAGTTGCACTATTCGACTGCTCATGTACTGTGTCTAATAATATTACTTGGGACTTCTGTGACAAGCCAAAAGCCAGTTACCATGGGTGTAGAGAAGAACTAAAACAAAATCATTTAAGGAATCATTAACATGAAGAAACATACTCCCATGACCGAATGTCCACGGTTCACGTCCCCGAAATAAATTCCAAAGGCAACCGGTGTACAGCAGGACACCAGCCATACCAGACCGGAATGTATGAAAACTCGGTCGAATATTGCGGACTTGATGCAATTCTTGCCAAACGGGTGATGATTTGAGCATTGCAGAGTAAGATTCGACCTCTACGGGTTGAGTGTCTAAAACGAAACAAACTGATAATGCAACAAACATGACAAAATGGGCGACGGAGCATTAGACAGATTAGCTGAAATGGTCACAACAAAGGTAGCCAAAACATTAGAAATGAAAAATCGTTCCACTTTGATTTTTTTAAAATTAACCATTTGATGCCATATAACGCACAATATAACAAACAACATGAAGATCAACTCTGGCCCAGACATTCGCAACCTGATCATCGATAAAACTGTAGGAAAACACACCTTACGCCACACGTACTATCTAGTCTGAAATCGTTAAGATGTATTCGATCTAGCCAAGCGATGTAAAGAAGGCTATTGGGCTGAAGACGTGCAAAATGCGACAACTGTGAGATACTTCAAAAAGGTGTAAAATATTTTGTAACGAGAACAATCGTCCAGGCGCACTAATAAATTGTCCTGAGGTGGGTAAGAACGAACTAGCGGCCGGATAAATTAGGTTACTGAAGTGTAAGAGTAACTGTTGCAATGGGATACATTAAACAAAAGCTGACAATCCGTGGAGATAAACATAATGTAGATGACCTCGCTTTGAAATCCAGGCCCACGGTGACAGATTTATCTGAAGATCACTATGAGGACAGGATGCTCTGCATGAATAACGCAAATTTCAGAAGGAAAACGAATATTTTGAAATATACTATAAAGCAGACTACAGTAAGATCTGACCGAACTTCAAACCACAATAATAATATGAAAATTTTAAAGATGTTATTTGCTAACAAAAGCCTTTTACCTGAGCCAGTTTTTTTTTGTAACTCTTTGAACGTTTCCTCAGCTGCTATTCGTCCAGAACGGAGGGCATTATGCACTCCTTTAATTTTTGGCACATTCAAAAATCCAGCAGCGCATCCCACCAAAAGACCGCCGGGCATGGTCAATTGTGGTATAGATTGGAATCCACCTTCATTAACTGCGCGTGCACCGTAGGCAATTCGCTTGCCTCCTTTTAATAAATTGACGAAATGAGGATGATGCTTCAACCGTTGAAACTCGCGGAACGGGTTGAAATACGGATTTTCATAGTCCAAACCCATCTACGAAATGACATGAAATCAAATTAAAGTCGACCATTTCATCAAGTGGTTAGTACATAACAAAACCAAACGAACGAGTGCTCTTCCAAAGTGTTAACAGTTTTCACAAGCAATGAATGTTATTGGCTACCTGTAGACAAATCAGCAAACCACACATGGCGCATAATGCGTACGGTGCAAAAATCGCAAGCAAAGAACCTCGTTTCTTTGAGTCGTAGGCAAACACGTTACAGTTGTTTCCAATACCGGAAGAATGCCATTAACAGATGGGTGTGTTAAACAAAGTGTGAAAAATTCCGCCAACTTAGTGTATGAATGGAACAATTACTTTGTATGAAAAATGTTCCAACCTTCTCTAGATCAAACAATTCTAGTCACAGTCTATCAAATCTCAAAACACGTTGACGCCTATCCATGCCTAAGTACTTAACACTTTGGAAATATAAAATGAACGCTACTAACGGCCGACAGCTGCTTTCGAAATTAGACAGACCTCCGGCAGGTGTCCCACAGAAAACAACGGAATCCAGTTTGGCTCGTGTCAGAACTCTTCAAGTAGTATTGTTGTGACCGCAAAAGACGCTTGGCCTGAGAATTCGTTTATTGCACAAACGCCCGTATAGGTCATGTCAAAAATCAAACCACAAACGCGTATACTCATTTGTAAGTTAGATATGCATTCACATCCATCATTGTCATTCGCCTTGGTGGAACTTACGCCGAGCACGTGCACACTATTTCTATAGTCTCTGCTTGTCCTCCGTCTTCCTGGCATTCGCAGCTTGCCCTTTTGTTCCTGAACGTTGCCTGTGGGT
>JTDE01000713.1:98104-109779 GCA_014338405.1 Paragonimus skrjabini miyazakii
CGACAAACTGACGCACTTCACTGACACTCCTCTGTGGTGGAGAGAGCCCTAGAGGACACGTCGCGTAACCGAATTAAAAGCAGCTCTAAGTCCAAAAATACGACGACCGTTGACAGAGAAGGAGAGTATAGATGGCCCAGTTTCTGTTGCAAGGTGACAATATGATCGATACACTCGCGACCCAGTCGGAGACCTGCCTGTACTTCACTTATCCGATTCACTAAATTTCACAAGCCGTCGCATACGACCCGTAAGCATCTTGGATTTGACAGACACAAAGCTAACACTTGTGTAGTTGTTACAGGACACTCCGACACTTTCAGTGAAAAAGAAAGTGATGACAGCCTACGATCGCGAAGTAACTCCTCGGTCACTCACATGGAAAAAAGTGTGGTCCGTTTGGAAAATTTCTTATCAAAATCTTCGAATGGGGTTGGAATAAAAAGCTCAACACCTCCAACTCTATTACTTCATCAGCAAATTAAGCTCCAGAGCCGTTTCGGTTGTCGACGAGCGTTTGTCCGGAGTGCCACAGCTAGCCACGATTTCTCCATCGTCTATGACTGAATGAGCTGGTTCAGGCCGGTTGAAATGTTCTGTAAAGCCCAGCCGCCAAGTTACCACGAGCCATGTTTATCACGTACATTTTCACTACCACATTGCCGATGATCAGTGCAACCACAAATCAGGAAAAACAGCACCCTGTTATTCCCTGACAAAAATTCCTTCCAATTTTTGTTTGTTTGCTCGAAGAAGTAAACGCCATTGCTTTTAAGCATACTCTTTGTAGGTTTTAGTCTGGCTTCACGGCGACCACTTTTGTACCCACTGCAGAGACCGAAATCCACTCCTGCCATATCTACAGAGCTCTTCTGGAACGGGCCTCATCACAAGAAGTTTGCAAAACTGTTAAGATTTTTGTCCAGCGTTCATTTGGATCATTCCACTGTTGCAACTTGAGGAGTTATTCGACAAGATTCTTGTAACACTGTCGATCGACTTCTGATTCAACATTTAATGTTTACGGCCAGACGAACTCCAAACAAACAATAAAACGAATTGATACGAACAACAGCGCGATACAGATCATGATGGCTACTTCAAACTGAACAGCAATCTTCAAAAGAGTGGGGCCACCGTAGACTGACGATGTTATGGTCAAATTGCACATATGGTTGAGTTGCATGTCAAGTGACACATTGGTATCTTTTGCGCTGAAATACACAACCCTGAATATAGAAATGTGCTCAACTGTAGCGACCAACCGCTAATATCAGTGTGTCGAGCCCGGACATCGAACAAAAAACCCAGCCGTTTATCCTCTGGCATAAGACAACGAAAATGTGCGTTCACATCACTAACAAGCAAAACGATGTCTGAGCTACCTTACTGGTGAGGACGTCATTGAAGACGGTCCTGGCAAGACCTGAACTACCGTACGCGGAGGCATATACAGATGTGACGAATAAACAACGTCATTCTGGTTAGACTTAGACCGAATGGCTACGGTTGACGGTATACAAACGACCATGCACTGAGATCCAGTTTAGAAAGTTTTGTTTTATCTTATAAGTCGGCGCAATCCTCATACTGGTTTGTTCACGAGATTCAAATTTATGATCACCAGATACCTTGAGAAAGAATCCCTGATAAGTAGAATTACCCAAAAGGGAATTGGAGTGAGTGGCAGAACAAAGATTGTAAATGTGCGTTCCGGAGACTCGGTATATTGAAATCCAGAAGCAAGAAAGTGTTCGTCATAGCAGCTTACTGACAGAACTTCCGGAGATTACGGGTAGTAAAAGGGTTGATTGAAAAGATGAAACTTAGAACGGGAAGAAAGTGGACTTGTTTGTCGGATCAAAGAGAAATTCAGATATCTTTCGGTTGCGGAAGTGAAGTGGTTTGGTGAGCCCTACCCAGGGTCTCCATCCCAAAAGGCTAACGTACTAAAAAGTACGACGCTCGCCTAGCCCGGGGGCAAAAAGACAAAGTCTGATGCCGACTGGTGTTGCGCGAAGTGGATGTATTCGAAGACACATTAGATTTTCGAACGATACGGAAGGTTTTCGACCGTACTGGATAATACGCCAACGGTCACGGACAACTGTTGAGCGATCGGAGTGCTTTATTTGAGGGCAACTCTTCTAACCCCCTTCTCCCCTAATCGGCAGACAGCAGCGATGTGACCGCAAAATCAGTTCTGATGTATGTCAACAGGATAATGCCTCACTACCTAAGCACTCCCGCACGGTCAGTAGTGCGATATACAACTCGACGGGTGAAACTGTTTTTCGTTCAATTCATCATCAGGTCTATATTCAAGCATCAAGGTGCAAACAAACAACCGAGCTATAAGTGAGAGTAAGGCTTCATCAGCAAAACAGCTTCCTTATGACTTTCACTGCCCCGCGTCACTAAGTGCACTTAATTCACAGAAAACTCAGCCAAACAACACTCATGCCAGTGGGCTGGATTGGCTACCATCTTACAACACCCGCAGCCACCGACTTTGTGAATCGCGAGGGCCCCAGATCGGCAGACGAACCTGACCTACAGTGGCTAGCCTCTGGGTGAACGACCTCATTTCCCTAGGCCAGATCATCAGCTGTCCATCTCGCACCTTATGTCGGTCGACCACAGCGTCAGTAGAGTGCACGGTGTAGCAGACGAATAGCCGGCATCCTTAAAACATGGCCTACCCATCTGAGTGTGTGCATTTATGGGGACTGAACACAAGAACTCGCTTGACAGTCACAATTAAATACCCCCTTACTAACCTCTTCGCTGATTATTCGTTGATGCCACTCGATATGAGTGATCGAACGCAGACTTCGGTGGTCACATAAATGAAGACGATTCACGTCTTCTACTCAGAGCGGCTAGGTTTCGCAGCCGTAAAGTAATACAGCCTTCACTGCCATATTATATACGCGAGAGAGAGAAATGCCTGTCTGTCGCCAGAGGTGTTCTAGATTAGCAAATACCGCCTAAGCCCTAAAAATACGCCCTTCTATCCCAATCCTTACATCTCCGCCGCTGTCGCTGATGTAGAATCCCAAGTACACAAACCGGTCAACAACCTCAATAGCTCCATTATCCAACATTAAGCCTAGGTAATCACGGCAGTCCTGCAGAAGCACTTTGCGTTTTGAGGCTGCAGAGCGCATTCCGGAATACTTAGCAGAACGCGATATAGCGTCTGGCATCACTTGTGTTACGTGAAATTTGTCGAATAGGAACAACTGGTCTTCGGCATAATCAATATGTCAGTTTTCCACCAAATAGGAGGTCCACGCCGGCATTTTGTGAGTGCCCCAGGCAGTTCTTCTTTACTTTGTCTATGACAAAAATAAACAAAAACAGTTAAAGTGGACGGCCTTGTCGTACGCGGCTCATAGTGCTGAAATTGTCAGATAGCTCATCGCAAACTCTAACCTGAGTAAAAGTATGGAAATAAAGCGTCGATAGTATGTTAACATGTTTGGTCGGTGCATCTCTGCGTTTAAGCGACCCCAAAAGTGTAGATCAATCTATCGAATCGGACGCACCATTATAGTCAAATATGGTAACTGTTGGTTGGCGGTACAAATGACGTTACTCCAGAATTTGACGGAGTAAAAATGTGATCTATACATCTCCACCCAGGGCGAAACCCTGTTTGTTCTTTCATAATGTTCACCTCCCGAACTGCAGTAAGTCGACGGATCCTAGTCATGATTGGGGTTAAACTAATTCTACTATGGTTCTCGCAAGAGCCTCGGACTCGTTTCTTGAATACGGGAAGTATTATTGGGTGACCCCAGCACGGAGGAATGACCTCCGTCACCCACACCAGTTGAAGCAACTGAGTTAATGCCTTTACTAACGCCTCCTCACCTTCTTTGAATTGTGCTGCCACGACATCATCTGGGCCAGGCTGTCCTATTACGTTTAGGCGCCGAAATGCAACTGCACACATCAGTTCTAATGGGTGGTCTTAAATCTACCGATCAGGGAGCCATATTACAAGGTTGTGGCGGTAACAGTAGAAGCAGGTGTTCAGTCACATTGACCCTCAAAGCGCTCCGTCTAGTGCTCTAACAATTTGAACTTATTATGAATGAGTGCGCCATCTGCTTAGCTGACAGACGGTCGCCTTGGATCAGTAGCACGGACAAATTTGAACAGTCTGCCGGTGTTTTCTGAAGCAAAAGCGGCTTCCATCTCCTTAAGTTTCTCCATTAGCCAAGCCCCACGATCCGCGGTCAGGCTACGTTTCGGCTCTTTACGGATATACCTCCAAAACCCGTTGCATGAACTGCTAGGAGGAATGTTCCGTCTGGCTTCTAACAACTCCAGGGATTTCTCCGAGATCTAATGTTTATTCGACCCACGAACCCTCGTGCCGCATGTTACGGTATCTGTTTCACACGTTGCCTGTGAGATTTAGGTCCAGCAGCTATTAGGATTTTCACAGTGAGAACTATTAAGCTGGTTCAGTACTTACGTTATACCGATGGTATAGCCAATTTTTCAACAGCCAGTCGTTGCTGTCGATGGGATCGTTGCCAAGCAAGAGCAAGAACGAGACGATAACGTACCGACGCATGGTCCGAATTCAAGTATATGCTCCAGTAAGAACGATAGTCCTGAATGGAACCCCCACCTATGACTAACGGCTATGTGGTCTCTCTGTGACTAGACCTGATTTTCAAGAAGTGGGCGCCAAGTATATCACCGACGTGCACGATGCCTAAAACTAGTGCTGGATAAAAACAGCTTATGCTCAGCGCACAACTTTAACAATCGCCCACCACTATCCAAGCGATGTGATGTTATCCCAAACTTGCCATCTAAACAAGACTCGGCCTCACCAAGGCGGCCGACCTGGACGTTCATATCTCCGGCCAGGACGACTATATCAGAGCCATGTGTCGACTGAAGGAGAGCGGCCAGATTCGAACAAAAGGCGTCTTTGATATCGACATATCTAGTCAGCTGGAGCTTAGGCAGACACAATAAAAAAATTCTGAAAGTATTGCGCCTGGTGCTGGTTTTAGTAGAACACGCCAAACGGACGGTGTAGTTTACTGTTAACGAGAATCCAAACCACCAATGTGGCTGCGGCCGTTGTGTTGAGGAATACACCCACTCCAGTCTGACCGGTAGTAGCGGCCGTGGGGTAACCAGAAGTGTATAACCAGTACCGGGTAGAACGTGCGAGTGCCGTTAGATACATACGTTGACTACCGTTCTGAATTCTGGTCTCTGAAATACAACAGATATCAAAATTTAACGGGCTTAACGTTCGTGCGAAAGCGCGAACGTTGAAAGCAGCTACATTAGTTCGCCTTCTAGGTCTAAGCAAGGGACGAGGGAAGCCTGAAGCTAAGAGGTAAGGGATGGAACAGTGTTATTATGGCTAGTTATATCTCTTATGGGACCTGTAGAGTAAATACTAGAAATAGTGGTAAGGAGGAGCCTGAGAGCTAAATTTGATAAAACAGTGGAAAAGAGGTCAGCGACAGCATGTTTTCACCTATCCACCCTGCTGTATGCAATAGATAGGACAACCCGGGTTACATTACTAGACAGCAGATCCGGTATGGAGTATTGTGAGTATTCATGGATGTACGTGACTAGAATACCATCATGACGCCCAGACCAAGACAACGGTTAGGGTTCTCAACTAAAGCATTTGGTTCGAAAGCCTGTACCTCAAAGAGGTGGGTGGGCAGCAGTGTTACAAAACTGGTACTTCTTGGGGAGAAAATGGTCAACCCTGTTCTAACCTCTAATCTGGAAGACCAGGAGATTGCGGTTTATCAGATTTATACCTATTAGCCTGCCTAGTATGTGTGCCTCTGTGAAGATGACTCTGTATGGTCGTCCCTGTTCAGTTCAGTCCAACAGGTCATCGAGATGCGCAAGCCGTCACATCGCGTCAAGATCTGGCAGTCCGATCGCTCCCCTCTGGCTTGACATGGCTGTTCCTGGTAGGGCCGGGGCTTTAGTCAACAACAGTAGTCTGGATAAGTGCAGCGCACGGGTCCGATCATTAGACCAAATTCAATTATTTTAGGACTTTAGAGTGTACAGGTTCGAAGAGGCCTCCAACGCGCACACATTAAGCCTTTGTCGAGGCCAACCCTGATCTCTGCGCTCAGAAGTTCGTGCGGATATTTAACCTCCCCTGGCTTACAATCAATCAAGCCCATGAATTGGAACAGTGACCGCGCAACTGATAAGGAGCACGACGTCCATAACCCCTGTTGACCGTTTTTCCAACTCACCCCTAGTTACTGTTTTTCATAGTTATTTTGTTGCAATTAGCCTGAAGATCAAACACAGTAAGCAAGTCTTACTCGCTACTTTGACGTTCTTATAACTCCAATGGGTATTTTCGAACGAAGGATAACATTTACACTTTGATTTTTCCAGCTAACGGTAGTTGATCCTTCACTTCCCATATACTTTCGAACGAAGCAGTGAGAAAACATCTAATTGAATGTTGATTTTCGTTTAGTAATCAAGACTAAACATATCTTTTTACAAGTATCTGGAGGTGCGCCGGCGTAAGATTGATGAAATTATGCAAATGTGGCAGACAACCCTTTCTGGAGAAATTTAAAACACTTAGTTCCCTTGATCCAGTTCACCAGTAACGATAGAAGACATAGGTCGCGAGATGTTAACACTTCGTTCACTCTCTTCAGTCACGAACGTAAAACATGAGCAATGTTAATTAATACTCGTCGTCCGGTCCTGAGTGTGCATAAACTGTTGACTCACGCAGTTTGTCTGCGCTGGAATTGATAACAGTTTTTGTTTTGTGTAAACCTAAACGTTGATTGGTTCTACTGTTGTTGCTATTCGCATGTCTTATATATTCCAATGTTTTACGTTCGTGACGGAAGAGTGAACGAAATGTTGACATCTCGCGACACATGTCTTCTATCGTTACTGGTGAAGACAACCTTCTGTCCAAGCTTCCAGAACCCTGCGAAACCTGGTAGATGGCAAAGCCGACGGCAGGATGAATGATGAATAAGTATCCATTTGTGTGCTGTCAAAAGTCAAGTCATGGTAAACAGCACTAATGTGTAATTATATACACACAATACATAAGAAGTCACAAAGAGCAGTAAACGCACCACAATATGAGAAAAATTAATGCGTAAGATGAATGGGAGAAAAAAGGCAGAGTAATAAAAAAAGTTACAACGATGGACACAGATACTCATAATACGAGAGCCACTGGGCTCTATTCTTCGCCACATCAGACAGCGTCCTCAAACACAGAAGATCAGTGTCCCTCAGACCCCAGCCAGGAAGCCGGCAGCGCCTTACCGAAGCAAGCTTCACAATGACTACCTTCATACTCCGAACCCAAGTCATGCGTTAACCCTTAGGCTGCTGCTTCCAGTCCAACCTACTATTTGAAAACAAGGCACGATGTGGCAGACGGTGAGTTGGTATTCGTAAGATGAGACCAGGCCAACGAAGCCTATAAAACGAGTGGGGCTGTCGGCTCTTTCACTAATGCTGGGCCTCCATTTACAAAATTGGTAAGAGTACATCTGGACCAGGTGCCTTGTGATGTTTCAGAGACTTGATTTCAAAATAGACTTCTGTTTATGAGAGCAGATAAACGTGAACAAAACAGTGAGCATTGGCAGATCCAAAAGGCGTGGTCAATCGCGCGGGTGGCCAATTGAACTGCGGCTGAAGCTACTCAGCCCAGCGTCCTAAGCGTCACCGCAGGTTCTGAATAGGCATATCATTGACCTTGCAGATTACCTCGCCCATATCTGGCTTCCTGCCACCAATTGCTCGGATGAGACGAAAAGGTTCCTGATAGTTCCCAGTAGCAGCGACTTGTTTAATTCCGCTAATGCGTTTTGTCCACCAAGGCTCGCGATCTTCTTGTAGCTGCTTCTGGAGTACCAGGCGAGTAGCCTTGCGGGCTGAATTGTACTCACTGCTAGATAGAATACTCAGGAGAACGTCGTGGAGTTCCAATGATCCCACAGAGACCCAGTGGTTGGCAGCTGAACGAGTAGTAGTACCACGGGAGAAAGTAGCGCATGGCCGCCCTGCCGTTTTTCCGACCATCTAAGGGTTATGCGATGGAATAATTTACAGGGGCCCGGTTGATGAAACCTATAATAATGCGTTCGGTAAGTGGCCGCTTAGAATAGTACACCTGAAGGACATATACCTTGCAGTCTCACAGGATATGGTGGTTCCGCCGTGTATGAGCCATAGTGCGTAGACGGTGTTCGTCACGGACGGATAGTGGATGGACAAATTGAGATCAAGTTTATATAGAATGGAACAAACCGGCAAGCAGTCCCACCAAGGTATAGGAAGCAGCGTTGCCAAGTATAGCAATTACAACAGTTAACCGCCGTGCAACCTGTTAATCAAGTGTTCTATCCTGTACTAGACGAACCGAAACGAAAATGTTTGACCACATATGGTCAAGCAGCATACTGAGCTATCATTGCACACATCTATGATGTTAACAGGCAAGAAGATTAAAAAAAACAAATATGCAACGATCATCAGAGTAGTAGAACGTACTAGGGGCCATCCGATACCATGTTCCACCGTACCCGGCTTCCAGTTCGACTCACTGACTTCCCATAATTCTTTGAACCCGATTCCATATGTCTGATGTTCCCGACCATCACTCAACTCATATTTTTTTATGACCTAACAGTTGAAATAAACGACATGCGCGAAACCTGTTTAGAGAGATGACCACGGCAGCCCTCAGCAAAAATCACTTGTCGAGATCTAAACTCCATCCCACGTTCAAAAGACTCCTTCGGGCTTCCATCTTTACGAATACCAACATCATTGGTAGCGACTCCGCAAACGGCTCCGTCGTTGTTAAAGAGAACCTAATGGGTGAGTTTTGCGTAACACTGAAAATAATGTTCACCTCGGAAGCACCAACACCAGGGTACACTTCCACGCCTAAAGCTTCAGCCTGGTCTCCAAGCCATTTAACCAGGTGTCCAAGACGGACAATGTAGTTGCCATGATTATTTATCGGCAAACCTAGGAAATAACAAGAATATCCATCATACCCGGAATAAGAGGAATCCCGACTTTTTTGTTTTTCGTAAGATACACAAAAGACTCTTCAGTTACCTCGGTTTTGAGAGGAGCCTGAAAGTAAGAAAAGGCTGACAAAAGTTTTCATACGCCACGCTCCTTCCAATTCGGAAACAGTTCCGTAAGTGCAGAAGGTTCGATACATGCACCAGACAAAGTATGACCACCTGCAGATCGAAATCATCGTTCATAATATATTACCTATGTACGGTGCTTTTTCCAACACCACCACCCGACACTCACTGTCGTACGTTTGGGAAAGCTGCTTGATCCTACATGCAGCAGCCAGACCACTTGGACCACCCCCAACAATCACCACGTCTGCGCTTTCGGATGTTCGCGTCATATCGACTCCTGACCATCTTACGTCTTTCTCTCTTGATCGCAATGTGTAATGCGTCGTTACGGCATAATTTCTCGTTGCACAGCGACCGCAATCAGTCAGTAACTGCAGAACTGCCCGGACCATTAAGTCTGCACACAAAGTCACGGGGCCAGGGAACAAATACGCACCGCTATTGGGAAGCTTGAATCTCATTGGTTCAATATGAATTTCGGGATTTGATGAAGGTTCAATTCAATTCCATTCAATTCACAGGACAGGTGACGGCCAGGAGCCAGAATGTCCAGATTCTTGCGTCGATAAGCCCGGGGCCTTCAACGCATCGACTTCAGGTCTTCTGATTTCACGTGAGGTATCCACTCTCGACCTCTCAACAACAGTTCAGTTCAGATCACAGGACTTGAGGCTAGTAGCCGGTTGATGTCTAGTTTCTTGCACCAGTGAGCTCAGATGATCCCACCGAGCTGCGACAAATGGAGAAGTAAAGCTTCCCTTCAATAGTGTTTTGGAGTTTTCAATGGTATGTAGAACACAGTATATCATCGAAAGAGCAGCGAGAATATCCCCGGTCAAGTCCTCAACAGGACCATGCAAGCGATCTTTCGGGTGCCAAAGGTTGAATGATGAAGGAAAGAGGTATTGGAATCACCGTCAGCAATCATGGTATACTCAGATTAAAAACAGGATCAAAGCCAATGCTGGTACTACCATATCTCCATGAGACTCCTGGATGACAGAATAAAAATACTACCTGGTTTTGATAGAAGAAGAAGGCTGAGAAACAAATAACTAATAAAGAAGGGCAATTGTGTAGTTCGCCGGTATGGTGTCTCAAGGCCGAAACGAGTTGGGAACGACCAGTTTTGTTTTGTTTATTTCTTATTGGTCATGCTTTAAGGTAGCTAGCCATATGTACGCGAGTCAATGCTCACTTATCCGACGGATGATGACCAAATTTGATGCTCATTATTTGTCTGACGAAAAACTTTGATTCTCACTTCTACCGTTTCAGCTACAACCCCTCTATCTTCGAGCCATGGATGTTTATGATTCAGATGACTGTTGGTCTATCTTTTCTACGGCTGCAGACCTCACTGCCAGTAGGCTGATCTTACAGTGCTCGTAATGAGCCATTCCATCCAGAGCTCTATATGATCTCCATTCGTCCGTTATGATGATGGTGTTCGGATGAAAGCAAATGAATGAAATAATGTAACAGGCTTACCCGGACATGTTTTCGGATGGTACTTTCGTTTCATGAACAGTGATAACGAGCATCAAATTTGGTCATCATCCGTCGGATAAGTGAGCATTGACTCGCGTACATATGGCTAGCTACCATAAAGCATGACCAATAAGAAATAAACAAAACAAAACGCACGTTTTCAATGATAGGGTGAGACGTTGTATGCATGTCTACACCACACCGCGGGTAGAAACAATCAGGTGATAACGTAGACCGTTTTCCATCGGAAATACTATCGGGAAAACAGGCTGAATATGTAATTCCGGTGTGTAGCTAAGCAATAACCGTGGCGACACAGTTTTTATTAGGAATTAATGTGATATTTCGTGTACAATGCGATGTGAACACAACGTGGTCGAAAATGACAAATTCTATTATATCTCCAAAACCGCGCAAAATTGAGCGTTGCTGCAAGACGTAAAAATGTATTCCACCACGAAAATGTCAATGGAAGCAGTTTCAGAACGTCAAATCGATTAGGAAAGCCAACATTGTGCTTTTGTCGAAAAAAATGGCGACACCTTTTTTTTCAACAAAAGTGCAAATATGGGCGATTTTTAGGTTCACCTGTTTTTTCCCATTGCAACACCACTAGTATATTCGAAGAAATCTTTATATTTGTCCCGTAATACGCATTTTAATATTTCATGAACAATTTGAAAAATATTTTTTCGCGCCTAACTGGTCGTTCCCAACTCGTTTCGGCCTTGAGACACCATACCGGTGAACTGCACAATTGCCCAAAGAAGTCCTACGCAAACTGTCTATAACTGGTAATAAAGGGGAGGTGAGAAGCACTAAAATAAGCATGCAGACAGCGGTAAGAGAAAGGACTGCCATCAGGTTAAGTAGATCCTAATCACCTTATCACTCCGTAACCGGAAATAATGCTCAGTGTTGGCAATACCACCTCGGACGGTAATTTGTTCCAACTGTTCACAACTCTATATGCGAAAAAGTTGGCCCGGATTCGAGTCT
>JTDE01000713.1:111146-126429 GCA_014338405.1 Paragonimus skrjabini miyazakii
AGAGAACGCGTTCTCTCCTTGTTCGTTGCTGATGCACCTAAAGGACACTCGGAGGGAGGCTTTGGACTGGAGGTAATTATAATACGCCTTTGGGTTTTGCTTGGCTCGTTGAGCCAAGTTCTCCTCATATGCCAATCGGCACTCCCGCTGAACCTGGCTGGCCCTGCGTTGCGCCCGTCTGTACTCTAGATAAAGACTATGTCCGCCCATGCGTTTGAATCTCGCCCAAGCCTTACGTTTCATCGTTTGAGACTTGCTTGCCCTGCGCTTCCATCATGGTGGTTTCCCGCGGCGAATAACCCTCCGAAGTGGAGCGAACTTAATAGCCAATTCCAGCAACAGAGGAAAAGAGCACCAACTAGAGTATATTTTCACAGAACTGTTGCTACTACTCGTGGGGAATCACACACACATGAGAACGCTTCAGCCTGCGAACTGAAGATTTGCATCCATACCCATCAACGTTCAGCCATACTTACTATCGCATACGTCTCAACGTCGATCCTTGTCACTGCCTATCCGTTCGGACTGGCGCATACATCTAACATTATGTATCCGCTACTACTTACATTCTCTGCAAGCCAGCACGTGTGGTACGTCTGCGTTCGTATAGGCTTGCACACAAGGAGTCGCTGATTCAGGTTCATTCCTGGCCCCGAATAGCTCATGCTTAACGTAATTAGTGCGCGACAGTGAGGTTGTTGGTATGTTCGTGTTAGGTGCGAATCGCTGCTGACCGACTAGAAATTGGGTATAGTGGAATAGCCCAAGAACATTGGGGGAGGTGGATGCATCCCATTTCATAAATATGAGACGGTAAGAGAGAAGAAGAAAAATGTGTATATATACACATACTTAGTCGTGTGCTCAGCGGAAGCAACCTTCTACAGGATATATACTGGCTCAGGGAATAAACGGGAAGCTGACTAACCATGCTCTGCAACGCATTCTGTTTTATATGGGCTGCATTTTTGCAGATGTATTTTTTTTTGAGGTGTGACTGTGTGTGCCTTAGTCAGCCCATTTTGCTCCTCCTAGATATCCTGAGCTTCAGGGGTCGGGTGGGAGTGGCGCCCAATTAACTTATTTCACCAGTTACGACCGCTGACCTGGATCGCAAGAACAGAAGCGTAGTGGTTACTACAGAGAAATCCAGGCTGTCGTTTTGTCATCACCACACCCTGGCCACAGGGTCATCTTTTCTTCTAGGGGTAGCATATTTGGAACACTGGCAGAGGTTAGCAGCATCGGGTCACAGCCCTGAGCAGGTATCGTGTATCCGTGCGGAAGATCAGTCCTTTAGGCACAGCTGCAGAAAGTAAGGAGGGGGGTGGATGAGATCACTCGCAGTGATAGGTACAGCAAGAATAAACTTAAACGAAGAATGGAGTGGAAAAGAGAATGATGCTGGTGCCTGAACACTGATGTTCCAAGATTTTCTGAACACGTAATGTCATCGTGTCCTGGGATATAAGTCATCTCGGCTCAGAGGCCTCCGAGCTCACCAAAATATATGGCTATTTGACGTCTTCTCTTATCTATCGTTTAGAAACATTTTCGTTTACCAAGAAGCACTTTAAGTCACTATCTCGGCTGCTATTTAACTCGCACTCACAAGAGGTTTTGTGGTGCGAACGGAATCCCCGTAACCGTATGAGACGACTGTTGTTAGCTCCCTCGCATTCGAACTGCCACTACCGTTAAGTTTCATTATCGGCAGTTGTCAGTAAGTTTTTCTATTTTTGCTTGCCCATCTTCACCCTTTAGATCCCCACCTAAAGGTTTCCCAAGTTTAATGAATTGTATAAACAGAACAGACGGGAAAAATGCGGACATGCAATCAAACAATGTCATTAGTGTCAACAGTCAAAACAACTGGCAAGAT
This sequence comes from Paragonimus skrjabini miyazakii, assembly GCA_014338405.1. NCBI lineage: Eukaryota > Metazoa > Platyhelminthes > Trematoda > Plagiorchiida > Troglotrematidae > Paragonimus > Paragonimus skrjabini miyazakii. The sequence goes on from JTDE01000713.1 coordinate 113,032, forward strand.
AGTTGGAATACGTGGCATACCAAGAGTGTCTGTACAAGTTATGATGAATATCAGTCAACATGTCTTCTAAGCATGCGGTTATATGTCCAATCATTGTCGAAAGACAACTTGTAACATATCTCCTAAAGAACAACGTAACCGCGGTTCAAACAGGCATCAAGCTCAAAGAAGGTGACAAGCGGTGGAACCACACTGTATAATTCCAGCTACGTTTTGAATCATGATAAACACTTAGAAATTGTCTAGTATAGGACCAACAGTATCAACCATGGAAAGAAAGGAGAGAGCGCGAGATAAACTTTACTTCAGGCGGAGGCATTGAAAAACGCGCCCCCCTTCAAGTGGGCAGGACATCTGAGTATATCAAACAACCCCAGGACGGATAATGCCATTAGAAACAACTGCGGCACTCACGCTCAACATTCTTGAAACCTTCTAACGCCCTTAAGTGATTTATTACACGAAGTCCGCGTAAAGTGGAAAATTGCAATTTATGACTTCTACCTTAGTATTTCTCAGGAACGTCCGCATACTCACCCGCACGAACTGACTACCGTAACCGTCGCCTTTACTTCGAAACAACGAAGGACGTTTGATGATGTCCGTGGTAAATCAACGGGAAAAGTGAAAATGGAAAATGAAAATATGTGCAAGTAACAACAGTGCGCTTGAAATTGCATATCTCTGTCAATTAAACAATCGTATAAAAGGTAGAGTGGAACATCTTTGAATAACACTTCGTAAGACTTTCAATAAAGCCACAGTAATTTAGAAGTCCTTGTTGGATATATTGAAAATGTCGTCATGACCTTGTCCCAAACGTCAGCCTGAGCAACCCTGAAGAGAGGTTATTTGCTGCGACTGAAGTGACACGCCTCTGCTAGCAATTCGTCAATTCAGTAGTGGGTCAGAGCAGTCTTGGCGTAGACCTATTCAAGCTCTCAATTATGTAAGACTGATCTGCTAGCTTTAACCATTTAAGGTAAATGTCTGCTTTTACACGTGCAAATGTTAAATCACTGTCCTAGTGATGCAGCAAGGAATACACGCGGCTGCTAAATGCAGTACGTTACTTATATGGGTCATCTGCAACAGAATGTGAGAATCAGGCTAATGACGTTCATAGTCCTAATTAAACGAAAAAAATGAGCCGCATCTAGTACACCGATCACAAGCAGATTGTCGGTGCAGCTGTTAGAAAATGTCACGAACTACGAGTACGTTCACGCTATTGCCAATGAGAATTTCGAGGTGCCAGGTGATTGAACAGTAATTGCTAGGAAGATTCCGTCTACTACTTTCGAAAACGGCTGCTAAGCTTACCACTCTTCAGTTGTCACGCCATGTTATTTGGGGAGTATATCAGGCGAGCAGCCGGCTAGTTTGTTAACGATTTGTTCAGCTGCCGGGTGTAAGGCCTCCATATGTATTGTCTCAGCCAGTAGAATCGATTCGTCGATATCAAAAGTTAGCTAACGTCAACGATGAGTTATTGCCCACTGTGCTAGTATCATCAATTTTAGTGGCAAGATGAACCTGGGAAACTGAAGGAGATTGCTGGAGGTACTGTTGTAAAACTCAGTGGAGACATCAGCAGCTTCCTTCTTGGAGATAGTTCATTTTGATGGGTTCGAGCTGTCAATCTACAAGTTGATTAAATAAACCTGAAAATCCCATTCGGATCGGTTGCAAGACGTTCGGTAAGGCGCTTTTAGTAGTAAAGGCGATTAACGAGAATTACCAAAGTACGCCGACACTCGTGGCAGCGTATATCTTTTTGCCATCTTCCAACTCACTGAATCTTCGAATCTTCGGACCAAGAACGTGCATACAACAATGCAGTCGATATGAAGGATGATTTCGGTGGTATAATTTCGCCTATAGGCCTCGAAATAGACGGTTATTAGCCTATCACAGTGATGAATAACAGGGTGAAAGAGGGCGAAATTCTCCCAAGACTGCCATGATAGATAGCTGGGTAGTTTTTCACGTTGGCTTTGGGAAGGTTTCCGCAGTCGACTTCTACAGAAATACTACGACATGTGATGTATGTAAACAAGGAATAAAAAGACAGCAGTAACACCACCAAAACTCTCGTTAGTGAAGATGTGGCTTAGCAGCGGCGGAATTTGGCCAGTGAGCCACCAGATGGGATCAAAAGTGTCCCCAATCCAGTAAAACCGGTGCGGGTATATAACTTTTGCAACGTGCGAGTGAGAAAGCTGATAAATGTATTACTGGTAAGGTAATAACACTCATTAAAGGAATATGTGAAAAACTTAATTTGGTTGTAACCAGAAGCAAGGGATTAGTGTATTTCTGGTTCATCAGAAGGTGGTCGATACAGCAGTCTCATTAGCTAACTGGGAGAACTATTCTTGCAAGTTTTACATGGAACCTTTTCCGGAAATAATGTGAAGGAAGGCTCAGAGTGAAATGCGGTCATACATGACCGAACTAAATTCGTCTTGTCATTTCAGAGAAGTAGGATATCTCCTGTGAAAGGCTCCAAATCGAGGGGAGTTCTGCACCACAATTTTCTCATAAAAAGAATCCGGAGTACTGAAGTAAAAGGGTTCCAAAAACAAGGCTGATTTGTTGCCTAGCTTAGGCGCATTATGTAAATGCATTTAGCATAATCAAGAGTGTGCGAATGACGAAGTTCCAACGTTTGTTATTGGAATAGTCCTTTCACTTTCAAACCCTCCTCAGACCGGCAGTAGTGATAGTAAATTCCAAAAGGACTATAATGGCGTCAGTTCCGGAGTCCTCAGTAAACGCTGCATCATTTCTTGTTACTTGACAATAATTTTAATACGTTGCCAACGCGTCTTACTTGGGAGAGGAGTAAGGAGCAGGCTGCAGTCAGTGCGCTGTGCTTTGGCACAAGCCGGCTAAGTACAGCGGGCAAGAATCCTCCCTATCCAACTTCATTTTTGGACCCGTCATTAGGTCAATCTGGAGAAACGTAAATGAGTACAGAGAGATCAAACAACGCCCATAATTGATAGCAGCTTTCACATTCCTATAGACTCTCCAGTCCGCCCCTTTCAAAGAGATGCATTAGACTCGAGTTTTGCTCTCACTAGAGCTCGTCAGCAGTGCATATCCTTGTCGCGGCCAAAACTAAATATCCGGCCACGCTTTCATGAGGCAACCGTGTTGACCAATACGCCGTTGACCTCATATTGGCACAACAGAATTATCATATTTGAACGCTCAACCACTTTCGTTTTTGCGTAATGATACGGCTGCCCGATCGCTTCGAGGGGAGATACAGTAACCCTCTTGTTTACTATCATCGATGACTTCTCGACTAGAATTTCTCTCCAAGATTAAATCTCAGGATTTTTTGACGTGTTGAGAGCTATTTTGATTACTTTTGAGTATTAGAGGACTCCGGTTTTTATATAGATTGAACATCACCTAATGTGGGGTTAACGGCGCTGTGGTCAACACGGGTGTCTCATAAAAGCGTGACCGGAGTTTTAGTCCCGGCCGTGACAAGGATTGCTGGCGAGCTCCAACGAGGGCAAAATTCGAGTCTAGTGCTTCTTTCCGGAAGGGGCCGACTGGAGAGTCTATGGGAATGCGACAGCTGCGATCAATTTTGGATGAAGTTCCATCCATACACAAACTAAAGTGCTCTACCACTCAACGCTAATGATTAGATTGTGATATGGATAAGTGCTCACAAACTGACTGCCAACAGGCTAACGTTTCTGACGTTTCACCGAGAGTATATCAGGCAACACCTAGGCTCACAGATGTTCTGAAGTTTGCGTAAAACCGGAACACCTTCTAGTGCGCCAGATTTTTAAATTGCGACTTTTCTTACATTAAGTACAACGATGTGCATGATACCGGATTTCTTGGCCAGTCGTTTGATAGGATTTGTGTTATATATCTTATTGCTAACTTTTGTACAAAAGACCCTTTGGAGCTTGCAATCATGAAAGTTGAAGCGCTTCAGGCTGCTGGCAGTACAATCCTACAACTGGATAACAATAACTGGATCTCTTACCTGATCCCGGGACTTCAGCAGTGGCTGGATTGGTTGTTTCCGTTCAAGTTGTTGAAAAGATCGTCCGGGATGGCACGCTGTCAAGTAAGGGGTTTTAACCTCTCAGTAACAGTCAAACGATGGATCTTGAACACTTTCATCTCTACATATGTAGTAAGCGGGTTACCAGCGTCTACAGGGCTCAGTATTGTTGATGCGATTGTGATAGACCTCCCTGACTTGGTTTCGGAAGCAGTAGACGTCAACGATATCTTTAGTTCAATTTGCGTTGTAATTCTCAGTCAGTGAACCAGGTAGATCAAGAGAACTTGTACGCATTATGGAATGTACGGTGCTAAGCACAGAGCCCTTTGGCAGCCTAGTTATCTCACTAAATAGACAGACCAAGTGGATGTAGCCTCGCCCTTGTTGCTGTAATCGTTCTGTACCCGTCACTAGGCATGCCCGGACATAAGCTGTGGAACAATGTATCGCACGTATCTCTCACATTGCGTGGTTCCTTGTGAGGATAAACTTCACACAAGCTCGTCCCACCAACATTGGCGAATATGCTCAGGTTTTATGCAGACCTTCAACAAGTGGCTGAATATAAATCAGCCAGTTCTTACTTAATGAAGTTTCAGGATAGACGTACAGGCGAATTCAAATTAAACGCTGGATATAACTGTGAACTCACAACATTTAACCATTGCGCCTTGTTGGAGACATAGAACAGTCGAGTCCGCAGAAACATGTTTCACTCACCGGTGACAAATCAAAGGGTCGAACACATGAATAACATTCAAGCCGCCGTGTGATGTTATTAACCATAGGATATTTCGCTGTAAAATTTACTGACCATTTAGAACAAAGAAGTCTTGATGGAGACAAGCAATAAGTTCTGAAACACTTCCCTATAACGAATGAGGAGCCCGTGTGCTTGAAAGGTGCGTTAAATTGGTATGGGCAAAAAATAAGGGACGCATCCATACGTTTGGGGTATATGACAAAGATTGAACCATGAGTGGCGATCTAGCCTTTCGTCGTCTGTCTTGCAACTATCGAGCAGCAGACGTCATGGTTAATTAGCGGTGGCGGACAAACAGTAATAGTTTCCATCGTTTACCCGCCAGATAGGTTTCTCGGATAGTAGTGTCAGTCTACCTAATGTCGGAGTTGGCACAGTTGAACCCGTAAAGCTGGAGCACATGAAATCTAGGATTCCCCTCGGAAAGCGGTACGTTTGCAGCGTTAGTTTTGCTCTATAGAAGAGGTATTTACTGAGGAGACACCAACCACACAGCAGCCGACCCCGTTGGTGATTGAATCTCGGCTTGCAAACTGAGAATAGCGGTTCAACTAAACGTCGGGTGCAGAAGGAAATAAGCTGTGTATACACACAAATGATGTGCGAACAGGTGATGATATAAGGAAGTAGAAAGCGATGGCTCGACATAAGTCGTAGTAAATCTCAGTATTTTAAGCAATACTGAAAAGAATGCTAGTGAAACGAGCGTCAAGGTAAAATTTATGGATCAGCTGTAGAGAAGTTCAAGGAACCATAGAATGCAAATAGTTGCACGGCTGAAGAAAGTGGTTCGGTATTCCTATTAGGCTCAATATTGCAGATGTAGGTGAAACGAGGTGTTCAGAACAGACAAACGTAATTGCCCGGCTGCACCCAGTATCTATAACAAAGCCGTGCGATTGTTGGTCAGAATATATATAACTTCTGCACCAAGCCGCCGTTCAGATGCAAGGGTTCGTTCAAGCTGCGAGTCAGTGAGGCCCGGTTACTTCTCAGGAGTATGTGGGCAAGTTGGCAGGTTTGGGCAGCCCGTTGCGATAGAAAAGAAAACGCATCGAAGAATAAATAACTGAATAACAGCGCAGCAGTCATTTTCCCGACCGACCCACCCCTAAACATTGACATTTCCCACCTCACTTCATTATTCATCATGTGTATCACCCTGTAACTGTGATCAATCAGGAAGACATGATACCTATATTTTTTCCCTCTCTCTCTGGAATAACGAAGGCTTGTGTAGTACTTACTAGCCTTCTGGGGGAGAGCTATGTAACGACTTTGATGAATGATATTTTTGATAGCCGCATTCACATGTACATTTTCGATAATCTTGATTTTTTACCTACTTTTGTTTTAGTTAAGCTATCCCGAGGATACAAACAAAACTCGCTGCGTGCCTCGCTAATTTGACGTGCTTTCTCTGTACATCCTACTTTCCGAGGTCGATACAATTACGCGGGGGTCAACGCGTTGAGTCCTTGTTTATCACTGTTGATTGGCGTTCGGTAGTGACTACAGACTGGGTATTAATCTGTTGGACCAGTTCCAACACATAGATGAAGTTCATCAAGAATAGTTCCATTAACCACGAGTTTCAAGTAGCTATAGGTTTTACTGTGTTGCTCTCCTATTTCCTACGTCCGTGCAAGTTTTCGTGGGGTACATCCTCGTACAGCAAGCTTAAAGCTCATCACTGAAAGCTCTTAAACCAGTCATCATATTGGCTAGCCCCAATGACTTATCAGCCTCTTATGCATACACTATCACCGAAAAAGTTCCAATAACTGACGCTGATGAAGTTACCAGACAACGATTGTGCGACGCAAGCTGGGACAGTCTTTCTGGAATTTGAACGGTTCATACCCCGTACGATGACCAAATATCATATGGAACATCTGGTTTCTGTTGTGGACACGGGTTACAACAGAAAGCAGATACCCAGAATACGGAAGTTGATGAAAATAGAACAGTGTCTACAATACCCTGCAGGATGTCGCCGTCGAATGCTGACGCCTGTTGAATTCGAGGCTCGACGCCGCTATGATCCAGTAGAACAGTCACTCAAACGTCCACACAGGGTTGCCAAATACCCCAGTCATGGCTGCACTGAAGTCGGAGCACGACCATCCAACCACACATTCCACACCATGTTGGCAATGTGATGGATATCATTATGTCCCATATTACCCATCCAAACAGCCTTGGTGAACCGACTGCTCCCGGCCGGGCCAAAAGTAAGACCATCTTTGTTTTAGGGAGCGCCAGAACTTTCACAAGACACATAAACAAAGGTTCTCGATAAAGTCGGTCGTTCTCGCAGCAAGGAACGACGACTACAAAACACGCAGAAAGTACGTATCCGCTTCCATCAACGGCGAGTCGGTCAGACAGCAGCTGGATACAGTATCTGGCTGTGTGCTCATATCTAACCACATGCGGTTACTTACCTAGACAAAAGTTTAGCGATGGATCACAATGTAGAAGATCTCGAGTACAAGCTAAACATAATTCCCACCCGTTTGAAAAAACGCGGATTCCGACTACGCGCAGACAAATGCAGTTTCGGGATGGCCAAGTATCGAATTTCAAAGTTCAGTCATGTGAAAGTCCGACCCAACCCTATTCCCCCAGTGTTTAACCTTGTATATTATACCGCCCCTCTTTCTGACCGCTAATTGGACCTTGACCTAGATGTCTGTTTTATCGCGTCAACTGACAGTTGTGCGAATAGCCAGTTGCCGTTTATTGTACTTTGCTTGAGTGGTGCGTGCATCGCCTTTTTGGATCTCTACTCGTCCCAGTTGTTTTTGTGTCTGCTGACTGCTCGAAAGAACTCTGTTGGGTATGAATGACCTATTGTGTGATTATGGTTCGCATATAGCCTATTTGGCATCAAATTGTAATTATCTCTCAGAAACGATCCATTGATGGAAACTGTTGAATTTGTCTGATTATTAACTTCGATAATTTGTCCACTGGTACGTGGCATTGTGGACCAATTTTGTTTTGACTATTTGATATTTGGTTTATTGTCACGCGTTGCTCAGCGTCTTCGTGGAAGATCGTAAAGTCCAACACCAATTAATTTTATCGCATTGTGGACAAAGATGGCAGACGATCTGACCTGGACAACGTAGAAGTCATTCAGAGGATACCACCTCAAGCGGACGTGCCAACTCTACGGTCATACTTGGGACGGGTCGGTGGATTCCTTCTGGAGCTCCATGAATCCTGAACGCCAATGAGCCGTATTATCACTAAGGATGCCGTATGAGAGTGATAAAAAAATGCTGGCAATTGTTCAATTTCACCAAAGTCCTACTGACCTCAGACCTGTTGTATACGCACTTAGATCCGGCACTACTACTTGTCGCGGCCACAGCTGCATTCACCAATAGAGCGGTTGCCTTGATATCTCATGAACTTCTCGATTAAAAAGAGAAGGCAATCGCGCCTACAACAAGGTCGCTTACCCCCCATGAGCGGAACTACAGGTAGAACAAAAGGGAGGCTATTGCAATAATCTTCGCGGTGCGAAAATTATACAGTTTTGCAAGGATGATATATTTCATTGTTGGCGGATCACAAACTGTTGTTCGCAGTGTTTGGCTCAAAAGAATGAATCCCGATTTCAATGGCTAAGCTTCTGCAACGGTAGATGATAATAGTGGCCAACAGTAGTCGGCGATCAAACGTGCATGAGAGAAAATAACATTGGGTTAGACGAAAGGTAGTAGGCTTACTTCTCCTCGCGAAACCTTTCCGACGTAGTTTCTGAACAGAACGCTCACGAGGCGCACAGTCCATGGATCCTTTCACTGGCTAAATCTTCAAAGAGCACGACTTGAAGATGGCTTTTATCATTGCGTTAGTAGGATGACAGAAATTACGAGACTAGGCCTGCATGTGTGAATCGGTTATACCTGATAAAGCCGGGACAATGTGCACGCTGTCTTTGGTGATTATTTGTCCAGCATTTAGCAGCATATAATATTAGCCAACTTACGAACTGTGGTGCGTGATCGCAGGCAGGACGTTCAACTATGAGGCTTTGAACCCGTACTTAGTTACGAAAGGCATCGGAAGGACTAGGCCAGATGTGCGGTTAAAGAAACTGGAGGTGTAAGCTTAGAACCATGTTGCTACTGTTAAAATGGCTGCCCGCGTTGAATGTCTGACAATTGTTGTGTTTTGTAGAAAATTGGTGACCACTTTTCCTGTCCATTTGTTCCCCCCTCCTTGGTCCTTCTTCTTACATTGGAAATCTTCTTGGTGTTGATTGTGAGCATCTATTACAAAGACTGATACGACAATTCAAGCTACGCGCGCGAAAAATTATTTCTCCTACAAACGTTAATCTTGGTGTATTACAAATCTTAATATCACTTATGGAAGGTTATTCTCGAATAAATTTTACTCCTTATTTCCCTTTGCTGGGCTTTCGTTTATAAGTGCCCTGGTTTCACTTGCGCTTAACCGCTCCGCCAATGAGCCACTGTTGCATATGATCACATTAGCGTGAACCGTTAGTTTAGGAACTTGCATATTAAGTGGATTCAATAATGAGAACTGTTACTCCTGGTCATCTAGTGGTTGTTCGAACAATGGTTAATTTACCAGCAACGTCTGACGATAGGCTGAATCCGAATTGGTTACTCAGCGGGTTTAGAATTCACAAACGCTCCTTACTTACAGACACGACTATTCAAAAGATTGCTTATCAACAGATGTTGCTCGAACAACCGTTAGACGTCCGGAATTAACAACCATCAAACGTTAGGTGGAAAACATCAGATTTTGGACTTAGTGTTCATTATTCAATATGCACCTGGGCAAGTGACAGCGCTTGTCATACTTCAGTCTGACAGAGAAACTTAAAAAACGTGCACGGTTCTGCGCATACAGAACATAATTAACCACTTGCGGTCGTGCTGAATAAAAATACGTCCGACCATGACGTTGCTTCTTTTTCTGTTTTTAGTTTGTTGGAACTCTTTCGGTGATAGTGTATGCATAAGAGGCTGATAAGTCATTGGGGCTAGCCAAGATGATGACTGGTTTAAGAGCTTTCAGTGATGAGCTTTAAGCTTGCTGTACGAGGATGTACCCCACGAAAACTTGCACGGACGTAGGAAATAGGAGAGCAACACAGTAAAACCTATAGCTACTTGAAACTCGTGGTTAATGGAACTATTCTTGATGAACTTCATCTATGTGTTGGAACTGGTCCAACAGATTAATACCCAGTCTGTAGTCACTACCGAACGCCAATCAACAGTGATAAACAAGGACTCAACGCGTTGACCCCCGCGTAATTGTATCGACCTCGGAAAGTAGGATGTACAGAGAAAGCACGTCAAATTAGCGAGGCACGCAGCGAGTTTTGTTTGTATCCTCGGGATAGCTTAACTAAAACAAAAGTAGGTAAAAAATCAAGATTATCGAAAATGTACATGTGAATGCGGCTATCAAAAATATCATTCATCAAAGTCGTTACATAGCTCTCCCCCAGAAGGCTAGTAAGTACTATACAAGCCTTCGTTATTCCAGAGAGAGAGGGAAAAAATATAGGTATCATGTCTTCCTGATTGATCACAGTTACAGGGTGATACACATGATGAATAATGAAGTGAGGTGGGAAATGTCAATGTTTAGGGGTGGGTCGGTCGGGAAAATGACTGCTGCGCTGTTATTCAGTTATTTATTCTTCGATGCGTTTTCTTCTCTATCGCAACGGGCTGCTCAACCGCAAAACCTCTCGTGAGGAGTGTGGGGTAGGTCTATTCAATGCTGTACCATAGATAACTGAAGTTGTCTCTTCACGCACCCTGTTCGGATATTCTGGAAAAGAGATAACATAGTGAAGTGTTCGCGCGACTGGTGGAAATGGATAACGCAATGTGTCAAAATATCCGGTCAACTAAATAATTTCACAGCCAACGACTTCACGATCTTTGCAATTCTGAATGAATGCTCTTGGTTAGCTCTTCTTCTTGTGCACCGATCTAAGGTTGATACTTAACAACGAAGAGGGTTAGCATACGAATAAACCTGGTCCAGGACAACGCCGCTTTGGTTGCGGACCTGGAAACGCATACGATAAATTCAAAGATATGAGAGTCAATACAAACATTTTGATTCGGTTTTGTGCTTTTCGTATGGTTGTGCGTACGTGATAATGGAAATGCGTCCTTTCCAGAAATAAGAAACGTCAACAAACTCCGCAAACGGTTCCGGCTCGCGGAGCTCACTACCAAGACGATTAGGCTTAGAGGTGAAGTTAGCAGGGTTTGGGGTTTCGGGAATTGCTGGAGATTTCCGGGGACGGAACGTTTTTGCTGACAGTGGGGTTCCCGGCGAGGACCGTTGCATGTCGACGGAAGTGCGGCTGATGATTCCTCCATACATGACAGTTTCAGTCTGTCGACAGAGACTACCTCGCCTCTGCCGTTGCGAATAACATTGAATGTTTTCGGGTCTCTTGCAAAGACGGGATACGGACTGGTATATGGGGACAGCAGTGGCTGACGAAGGTCATCCGTACAAAGGAAAACATATGTGCACGAAGAAAGTTTGGCGTGCCCGTGTACAGCTGATGATTGCTCCCTAGGCTGCATCGGGCGTAGCTTTCACATATGGTGCGCCAAGCGAGCTGTGTAGCAGCCATAATCGTACGGTGTTGAGAGTAAAGATGAGGGAAGTTCGCCTGGTAACCTAAGTGTGCAACCAAAATCTACTTGTGCTGCAGTAGCGTTCAAGTCCGCTTTGACCGTGTTGTGCAGTTCTAGCAGTACTAACGGGATTGTCTCTTTCCAACAACGATTAGCCTGAGCACTAACAGCGGATTTAGGCTGATGATAAAGTCGTTCAACCATCCCATTAGCTGCTGGATTATAAACCGTAGCTTGAATGTGTTTGCATCTTAGCGTATTTAAGAGGGCCGCGAAATATCTTTCAAAGTGCAATCCATCATCTCTGGTCACCACTACTGGCTAACCAAATTGCGCCATCCAACATTTTAGGAAGGCACTGGCTACCGTTTCTGTGGAGCAGTTAGGTATCGGTATGGCTGCAGGCCTTCTTGTGAACCGGCCGACACACGTCAACAGATAAATAGAGCCATTGGAGGATAATAAGGGGCCATCAGATCGACGTGCACGCGATGTAAACGTACGTCTGGCAACGGAAAGGTGTCAGGGAGCTCTTTGTATGACGGTGGATTTTAAAACACTTGCACTGGAGACAAGAATGGCTCCGAGTGCGGACATCGTGGTTTACCTTAGGCTATACGAATCGTTCAGTAGCAAGTCTAACTGAAGCGTGTGTGCCAGGATGAGAAAAATTGTGCAGTGCATTGAGCCCTACGGCGAAAAGATGCAGACACTACAGGGCGAAGTGTGTCCTGGGAAGTGTCGCAGAGGTTTATCCCTCTGACGATGTCAGAGGTACAGGTTGGATTGTGAGAGAGCTCTTTTGACGAAGATGCTCGACCTCAGGGTCGGTAGCTTGTGTGGCAGACATGGCTGCCAAGTCACTGCCACTGTCGTCAAATTCGTTGAGGTTATGGACGCGGAAAAGTGTAGCCGTGACAGTACTTTCAGTACCTGAGATATGCTGTATATCAGTCGTAAGCTAAGAGATATAGTCCAGGTGCCTAACTTACCTTGTAGATGCCTGTCGGATGAAGCGTTTGATGAATAGATTAATGGTTTGCGATCAGTGTAAACCGTAAAACTCCTACATTCTACCGAATGCCGGAAGTGGCAGATGCCTAAGTAGATTGCTAACGACTCCCCACCAAACGTGCTGTTGCGAAATGCCGCGGGTTGTAAGCATTTGGAGAAGAAAGCCAAAGGTTGCCACTGCTTGCCAACAAATTGCTGCGACACAGCACCAACAGCTGTGTCGGAAGCGTCGGTTACGATTGATAGTGGTGCGTTCGGGTCAGGGTGTGCAAAGAGAGCTAAGTCGGCGACCACATCCTTGAGGTCAATGAACGCATTGCGTGCAGCCTCGGTGAAGTGGAATTTGTGTTAAGCTCCACGGAAAAGATCGGTCATTGACTGCATTATATGCGCACAGCGAAGTATGAAACGTCGGTAATAGTTGACCAGACCACAAAAACGACGAAGTTGCTTAAAGGAAGTTGGTTCTGGGTATTCACGGATGGCTTTCACCTTGTCCGTGAGTGTGGCGATTCCTTTTTCTGAGATCTTGTGACCCAGAAATTCTATGGTGGCCTTACCTTGTTCGCATTTAGTGGAATTAACTGTGACGCCGTGTTGGGTCAAACGTTCCAGTAGGGTGCGAAGATGCGTAAGGTGTTCTTCCTGTGAGGTGCTAGCAACTAAACTATCATCTAGATAATGGTAAACAAAATCCAAACCGCGAGTTACTTCATGAATGAAGCGTTGAAAAGTTTGAGCTGCATTGCTCAAACCAAATGACATTCGTGGAAACTCGAAAATGCCAAAAGGAGTTATTACTGCGGTTTTGGGGATGTCGTCTTTGGCTACCGCAATCTGGTGATAAGCACGTACTAAGTCTATCTTGCTGAAGATGGTTTTTCCATGTAAGCAAGTAGTTA
>JTDE01000713.1:130537-148312 GCA_014338405.1 Paragonimus skrjabini miyazakii
ACTGAATGATATATAGTAAATCCAGAGGAACCTGTTGAGGCATCTCAAATTGACACCGAGAGATGTGGAATTGATAGTGGTTTATCTCAAGCTTGAAAATATACAGTAGCACAACTTAACTACGAATTCTGTTTATGTTTGCCATGTTACGGCTGTTTGGTTATATCTCATTTTCAACTTCTGCAACTTAGAATGGTTATAAATTCGCGGATCAAAGAGGAAGTGTGACTTTCCCCCTAGTGTTGATACTGCTGGGAAATCTAATGTAAGCGCCCGTCCTGCGAAGGACGAGAGAAATGTAATCTGCTAGTTAATAGGTTTGCTACTTTTATTTCTTCTGTAAATAAAAGCAGTTGTAATTATTAGAAAAAATTAAGTTGTTTAACTGACGGTTTTATCAAGAAGTCCACCAGCAACGCACTGAATAACAGTACAGTATTTTGTACTTCATAATTTTCATTGTTATTCACAATTTTCGCCTTCCTCAACTTCACATGTACAACGGGCGCTTAAACCACATGAACCGAGTCAATTTATAGTGAATAATACAAATTTTAACTTCAAGGTCGTGAACACTGCGTTCGCTCTGCGTTTCGTGTCGCCTGTGTACGGAGTCTCGGAGAGCTGAAGGCTAACGGAATCGACCGTTTATCTCAACACATCGCCGCATTCAGCGGCATGTAGCGGCATATATACTGTACGGATATACTGCACTGTTCTTTGGACCACAACTCCGATGTCCCTCCCAGCTGTTCAGTCCGCACAGTCACGTGTGAAAAACTGTGCGCCGCTAACCACAACACAACATTTTGTACTAGGCGGAAGTGCGTTTCAAGCTTTTTCCAACAGTGTCACTATTGCTGCAATCAGACAAGGAGTCCTCTGGCCGGAAAAATGACCCCACCGGCAACTGCCGCAAGAGAAGGTCCACGATGTAATTCAAACAAAAACGTGCACAGACTCTACCCCATACAGGCGCGTTCTATCGATCCACCAGCCGACCAGCATTCCAGTGTTTGACCATCGTACGGTCACACGAATGACGCCGTCAACCCTACTGCCAACCCCATTGGTCGGTTACTCCACGGCCACTCGACTGACACTGATTATCTCACGACGGTGACAACCTTGGGAACGTGCCATGAACCTGATCAGCCACTGGCTAAATACGTGTAGGCACACCGTCGACCAACACAAAATTATTGGTCAATATTTTAACCAACCAACGCATTGGTCTATTTGTGTGACGCCTTCTTGATTACGGTCTCACGGACGTCTACGGTCCGGTTTCTAGCTCGATATTTGGTCGCTTTACTGCACAAGGCGACGAGTTCAGGTGAAATTCTTGGCCTAACGTCTGTAGTTTGGACTCTGTTACTGTCAGCAAGCGGATAGTGCAACTTAAGCATTATTACAAATCTAATCAACTTTGCATATCTGTTCATCACTCGCAGACGTCCCACTCATTTGGGGTCATCACCATCCGCTTTTCAAAATAAACCTCATCTCACCCAAACTCAAACCTCCATCAACACCGGGCCTAATCAGCAGACAGATATGATGTCTTCCTGACTTTACCTTACATCTTATATCTATGAGGCGAATTATTTGATGTTACCTCTAGATATTGTGATTTTTCTCTCATTTTTGCCGGCATCTGTGTAAATAACAGACGAACTTCTGATTACTACTGAGTACCTGACTGTGGGCTGCTTGTAGAGTGCCAATGGTGAATTGATTACTACAGCAAAGCGGTCGCCTGTTCGATCATGTCTTCAAGGTATGCAGTCTGTAACATCGTGGTCTGCAAAAGCGGTAGAATTCTAACCTGACTTCTGCGTAGGCTTCGAACTCACTCAATCTGTGGATTGGCTCCACATTTTGTCTACAGAACCTTAAAAAAAGACTCAACTGAAAATTTAAGATGTGTCCTCAACCCGTATATTTATTCTGACCACAGAAGAGATTCAGAGTGCGCTCCAGAACTTGGTACTCAGCAAGTGCCACACCTGACGCCTCACCGTATATGCACCACATGTTCCACCTTGCCTTACCGAACCTAAGAACACAACTCCTAATAAGAAAACGGCTGCAATGCCGGTCGATGCAAGTAAGCGATTAGCATTTCAACAGCCGGTTGAATCAAACTGCATCGATAACACGAACCATAGGCCTCCCAGCTACTGTAACATTATCGAGTAAACTTATTAACTCCGTGGCTCATTTTGTTCGCCAGAATAATGACCAAACTTCTGTTAGCCGCTGTCAATCAGGCAAACATTCGCAACCAAACTGCTCAAAACTTGAGACATCCATGTAACTACGACCGGCCCACCTAGTCAAAGTGAACAAAAAGAGGCAGGGAAACATCTAACTCATTCACGTTGACGGACAGTGCAGAGAAGTTCTCGTGGATACAGGCGCCAGCGCATCAAGATTAAAACAATTAAACTTGCGCATAATTCAGTCTGCCAGGGGTTTTTCTAGCAATGTCAGCAAATGGGTGTAATGTACGACAGAAAAGAATTCTTATGATTTTCCAAACAGTTGGGTCCTCCTGCTATACCCTCCAAGGAGATTTAAGAGATTACGAGAGAGCTCTGACCCTAAGTACGCTCCCATGTTACGTCTAATGCGGATCACTCTTCATGTCTTAGCCGACTTGCAAAAGATATTGATGATACAAGCCAGCCACAACAAGAGTGAGAACTCGAATAGTATACGCCCTGTTCGAGACAAATACGTTCGCCTGTAGTCGCTACTTGGGGCCCCAGCAGTTGATGAGCGCAGACGCAAGATAATCATTATGCACGGAGTGCCTGCTGCCGAGAGCAATGATGTCGTCACCGAAGAAGTGCCCGACCTAGACCAGTGGTGATTCCTAGTATCACTAATTGGTTTGTGTGATCCAATAGTCACTGGTGTAAGTCGTCTGCCTCGGCCCGTATGCTTAGCCCCGATAAGTGCTCCTCGACTTCTGAGACTAACCTCCCTAACAGAAGAAATGTTGAAATAGGCATATGGTGCTCGGTTCGCAGCTCGTTCAAAGTTGTCCGTTGGGATCAGGTACTTGTAGTGAAATCACCTTCGACGTTTCTAAAATCCTAAACTCCCTGCGACGTGAGAGTTGCCTTGCCAGTACCACCGCCCTGGTTCACATTACCTTGTGAATGTAAATTTACTACAAACCACTAGCATCAAAGTTAGTGTGTTGGAGTAGGTATGGCAGTTTTATTCATAGCTGTATAAGGAATCTGCGCCACCTGTACCATTGTAGGCTACATTCACCAGGGTGACAATGCTTTAGCTATTACCGTTGGAAACGCCGCCCAACCAGCCTGACGCTTGTTTGAATTCTGAAGGTCGACTGGAATTTCCGTCGACACTCGTCCTCTCTGGCGGCTGCCGTGCGGTTGTGTTGAAGGTTCTCTCACGTCCAGCTTTTTAGCGCCCTTAGTCTTTGCGTTGAAGTCCGCTTGTGCACGGTGAGTAAATAAATAAATAAAGTTTGTTTGCAGATCCACCGTCTTCTCACTGTGACTTTCGATCCGCGTTGATATAAGGCTGTCGAAGTATTGGGCGTACGAATCTCGGAACTAGTATCACGAAAAATCCCGACTCACCGACATTTCAATAGAGATGGTGGCCTCAAAGTATACTGCAAAACACCGACTCAGCCTTTCTCACTCAGTATGACCCCTGGAGTAGATTAACCTGTTATTCATACTGCCGACAATGAAACTGCACTCGGTACCGCTTTTACACCGACGCGGTTTCATTCTTTGATAAACTTAACAGACTTCGTCATCTCTGCTGCCAAGTAAAACCCACGAAGACCTGGCGTAAAGAAGAAGTACCTTGTTAGCACCAATTAAGGATTGAATTAGGGGTAAATTGGGGGTGGTTTAGGGGGTAATTTAGGGATGGATGTTTTTGACCAATAGTTTGTTGGTTAGTGAAAGTGTATGTAATCGCTTGTGCGCCAGTATACTGTCTATTTATATAATACATGAAGTACACAACACAAACGGATTGCACTAAAATTGCGGAAGTATTTGTTGCACGTATAAACCAGTTATTTGTTGAGCAGAACTCTAACCGTTTCGGTTATTCACGCACACTTTGTTCAAATTCGCACCCAGTTAACTGTGTCTGTTGTTTGTTACCCTCGCCAATCTTGTGATTATGTCTGATCACCATCACGATAACGCTGAGGTAAGAGACGTCAATATATTTATTAAATTCTTAGTGGTTTTCTGAAGTGTTACTCAGTCGTTCCACCACTTATCGAAATGTGCGACGTTCACCTGCTGAATTAAATCGTAATGCACAAGATTCGTTTGACGTTTTCCAACGTTCTGCATCCACTATTGGGTCCTTACCGGAGCATATATCACAGCCGTTATCTGAAGGCAATTGAAACTGTAATGATAATAAAACGATTGACTTCAGATATACCGGAAAATATAACAGGAACTGGTGTGCAGAATCTAAAAGGTGCTCTCCCTAACGCTAGCGTTGTCGACCACCTACGGGACTGGGCAGTTTCCAGCAACACTCCTAAAGTGCAGGTGACACGACTTTTACGCATCTTGAAGGAAAGAAAACCGGAATTACCCAGTGATGCGCGAACGTTGTTGGCGACGCCGAGATGATCGCCCATAGATGCCGTTTATCCGGGCGAATATCCAGTATACTGGATGGCGAACTGTCTATCCCCGGCATGACGGTGTTTCGCATTGATAACAGAATCGGTAAAGGGGAGTGGTGTAGCTTTCTATTTGGGATCGCACATAAAGACTTCAGACATTCGTGATAGTTTGCTACTGGATCTTCTGGAATCCGTCCGCGAAGTAGTTGATGTCACTTAAAACTTCACTTGTTTGATTTTGTAGTGACCAGAGATCGTGTGGCTTTTCTAAGGATCCCGGCTGCAACCGTATTTCCCTGCTTGTTTGTTCTGTACGCATGATTCTTTGTATGCCTGCAATAGGAGGCCTGATATATCAGGCCTCCTATTGCACTGAGTTTATATATAAACTCAGTGTCACTTTCTTCAGTCGTGCAACTAATTGCACGCTGCGAATGTTTGCTTTTTTCTTAACAACTCATTTATTATCCTATTCTTCAAGGTCGTTTAACCTGAACCTTTTCGGGCGTTGTTTAACGCACTCGAAGGTTCTACGCACTTTTCGCTTGGCGCGCTTTTGAGTACCGCCGAGTGGGCCGTAGCCCATCTCGCGCTTCTTCCTTTTCTCCTCTTAGTTGCTGCCGTTGGTCCCAGACTAGGCTAGAGCTAACTACATATCATATTTCCAAACATTGCTGGAAATATTCGGTTTGTTTCCAAACCCTGCTGTGTTCTCTAGTTCAATGTCTGTTGAGACTAAGTTCCGATCGATCTTCAGGGAAGGCGTTTTAAATTGTTAGTGGACGAGGGTCTAGCGCATACCCACTTGTCCACTACAAATTGTTGAGCCCGATGTGACCCCAATTTGTATACAAATTGCGCTAGACCCTCGTCCACTAACAATTTAAAACGCCTTTCCTGAAGAGCGATCGGAACGTAGTCCCAACAGGCATTGAACTAGAGAACACAGCAGGGTTTGGAAACAAATGGGGGAATCTAATCACTGGCAGCTGCAGCTGCCAGTCCGTGGACTTCAAGAACCACCCAGTGAATACGGCAACGTCTTCCTCTGCTGGGTATTTCTTCGGGGAAGTAAAGGAAGCTAGACTATTTCAGCATGCGAATTGGCGGATGGGTCAGGCGACATTTTTTCTTAAGTACATTCGTACCGACGAATTTGATATGATAAACAGTCTAATTGTCACATCATTTGATTGTATTCATCATGAAATTATTGACTTCAGCTAACTGCACGGAACTTGAAAACATACTCCCTAATGTAGGGTCTAAATGCACATTACAAGGCAAGTTTCGTAAGGATGAAGACAACTTAGCAAGGTTGTATGATCCTTCTCCTTCACTGCACTCAACCTTGATGGTTTGTTGCAGCTAATCGCTGAGGAAACCCCCGATGTCGTTAACAATCATGTTCCAGTAGGGTGTCACTGGCCCAGTAGAAGGCCCAGACACCTACGGAGTAAAACCAAACGTTTGGTAACACTAAAGCTTTCAGCCCGGAACAGGTACAAACGAGAACATGCCGAATTTATGTTTGTTGAGTGTGTCATATGGTGCAATCGTACCACGGCTGCTAACGGGGAGGACTGATTTTACTATCGATGTAGTCTTGCTGGTAAACTGAAGCTAAAACTCACGGTTTTCTTCATTAAAGTTGCAGCACACACAAGGAGTAAGGTCGGCGTTTTGCAACTGCAAGTCTCTGATGGATTCACCAATACAGATACAAAGACGTCCAACACTTTGTGAAAACCGTAAGTGAGTGTGCATAGCTGAAAACCACGAGCACATAGGCAGAAGCGTAACTGAAGTACCTCAAATCTCGGTGACACAAGTCAGAATCCAGTTAGAGACTATACTAACCCACAAATCACCCGGTCCAAACTTGATATCCACTGCCGTCTCGAAAAGTTTTGTCATGGAATTAGCAGAACCACTTACAGCATCGTTCCTTAACAACTGGCCGTTTACGGAAAGCCTGGAACTGGTTCACAATCACACCCGTCTTCAAAGGTATGTGCAGAGACCACTCAGCAAACTATCGACTTTCAGTGATCTTCAAAATACTGGAGAGTTTATTAGGTGACTCTATCTGGGCTAAAGTTGAAGACCTCCAACTCATTATTAGAAAGCAACTCGGCCTTTGCATTGCGTATTCATGCACTACTAATCAGCTAATTTCTCGCGATGTTTGGACGAAAGCTGCTGACATAGAATTGGTCACAGACGTGGTTTATTTTGATTCTTCCAAACCATTGACAGGACTTATCATTCCATCTTGATGCATAGACTGAATAGTTATGCCCCAGTGAGCGTTTACTTACCTGATTTGAGGATCATCTGACTCAATGTAAGTTCAACACCAAGTTGAATGGAGGATGTCAGAGTGGTTCCCAACCAACAGTGGCGTTCGCAAGGACCAACCTTAGGACCCTTGTTAGCTGTTCTTTTGGTTCCCATTATAGTCAAGTCGCCAATGTTGCTCCACACCGAAGACACACGGTTCTGGCGAGTTCTGGAGTACCCTGAAGATAAGGTGACATAACAAAACGATTCGAACTGCTTAAGTCAGTAGTTAGTGGAAAATAACTTACTATTCTATGTCAGCAAGTGTGAAGTCATGCAAATTTGTCATCAAAATCGTACTGACTATTACCATAGCGAAACATACCTGCTCGTGTCGGCATTCGAAGGGAACCTAGGGACCATGATGGCAGGCAGTTTGAGTTTACCTACAAATTGGCTATAAAGACACAAATAAAACTTAACCTTCCAGGGAGACTTTTTGGAACACTCCACCCTGAAGTGGTTCCCATTGTTTCCCCCATGATATAATCACACCTGAAAACAAACATACAGGTCTGTCGTCCTCATCTTAAGAAAAATTTGGCACTTAATGAAAGTGTTCAAAGACGGGACACTAGAGGAATTAAGTGCGTTGAAACTGGTCCAACAGATTAATACCCAGTCTGTAGTCACTATCGAAAACCAATCGACAATGAAAAGCAAGGACTCAGCGCGTTAACCCTCGTGTAATAGTATCGACCCTGGAAAATAGAGTCTACAGAGAAAACACGTCAAGCTAGCGGAGCAAGGAGAGTGTCGTGATTGTAGCCCCGGGACGGATATTACAAATGGGGTAGCCTGACTACAACAAAAGTAGGCAAAAAGCCAACGTCATCAAAAATGTACAAGTGAATGCGACTATCAAAAATACCATTTATTATAGTCGCTACAAGTGGGGCAGCGAAAACTGCTACTCGGAAAACTAGCTAAATTCGGGCAATCCTCAATTAATTGTAGATATCTAAACAGGAGACCTAAGTCTTCCTTACAGAATACTCCACACCCTGCGTCATTCACTGGCACACCTCTCTCCACGAAATAGGGATGGCTGTTCAAGGGGTCACTCGCTGAAACTAAGTAATGGAAAAGACGTGTCTGTTTGTGGACAGAACTGATTCGTAGTTGGGGTTTGTTCACTTTCGAAAGTATTACTTATCTCTGTAGTTACGGTTAAATCGGTTGAGAGTCTCAAATCATTACTCGATCAGCACACACGCAAGAGACATCCGGTAGTATAAGTTTTCAAATCTGTATATTGACTCATTCCCATATGACATCAACTGCGCATATCTGCGTGAATGTTGTTACAGTTTGTTTCACTTTTCGTTGTTAAGGTGATTCCAGTGAGTAGCCTCATTGGACCTACCAGTTATTCAGCTCTATCCACTGTTTCTTTACACCTATAATTCTCCAAAAAATTGTAACCGACCAGCACAGGGACAAGAACCCACAAACAAAGATCTTTCTCCTTCCTGTAGCAATCAATGAACCTATGAAATTTCTGATCAACCGGTCACAACAGGCAGTGCGGAATCGTCTACTTTCAACGATCCTGATCCCTGTTACTGTATTACAGATGCGTTTGTTTCAGTAATTAGTGCGGACGGTCGATCCCAAGTCACTACTTTTGGATATGTAGTATTACGAGGTAGGATTTAGCATTTACATTGGAGATGGTGCAGTTAACTCTATTATGAGATTAATACTGGTTAAATGGTTATGAAATGACAAACCAAATTAACGTAACAGCAAGTAGGACATTAACCATTCTCCAAAGCCTAATACAGTCATCGTGGTTTTGTTCAAATCTACAGCGCTTGTTTTTTCCTCGTCTAATACATTTACCCTGTTTTTGGTCAAATTCATCCATCATTCTTATCTGCACTGTTTATATGTGCTAGTGTCCTTTTAAAACCAAGCATTGTTCCGTCTATTGGCACATTACTGTTGAAGTCTTTACTATGAATCACAAGTGAGATTTACTAGATATATCTTATTTGAGAATGTTCTATTTAACATCATATGCTATATACCATAATGAGCAAAGTTCATCAACACATTACCAACCTTTTTTGAGCTGTTTAGGAAGCTAGGTTCAGCCGGCTATTTAGTGAAAAGTACCACTAATTTGCATTTTTGCACCGCAAGCGTAGTAGGAAACACAGAAGTTCAGATGGTCCATAAACAGTTACTCAATTCAATTATCACTATTTCCTTTTCTTTCTAACAGAAACCGTAATAGCAAGTGACCACCGTGTTCTTTCAGCTTGATGTGACCGGAATGTATCAGTTTAATCGATTTTGGTGTCTGACTCAGATTTCTGGCATCTTTGGAAGAAGAATTTGCAACAGATTGCTTTTGTCTGATTGTCCACTTAGAATTCAAAGCCTTACATATTCAGACAACAGATAGTCACATTTTGTAATACTGAATACGTAGACGTTCGGTCGCCAACTTGCCACGGTCTATTAACACCGCCACATTTCCAAAGCTTGAGGGAAATAAGACAAAATGAGAACTTGATGGTGTTACGTCCGGACAAAGGCTCAGGAGTTGCGTTGATGAATAAAACGGAATATACGAAGAAAATGTTTGAAATTCTGGGTGACACTCAGAAGTTCTTGCCGGATGACACTCCCGACAACATCCAAGAATAGGAAAAGGAAATCACCTGTAAGTTAGAAAAGCTGAGGACAAATGGCGTAGTTTCTGCAGACCAGTGCAAGTTGTTGAAGCCAATGGGCACAAGAACGCCGCATATGTATGGATTGCCCAAAACCCACAAGCCCAATGTCCCACTTCGGCCCATTATGTCAATGTGAAACACACCGCAGCACAAGTTAGCCGGTTGGCTAGCTGATCTGCTTGAACCGGTCAGAAAACGTTTTAGTAAGTAAAGTCTGAAAGACAGTTTTGAACTTGTAAATTGTGTAGACGGTTTGGATGTTTCGAACAAACTGATGTGCTCATTCGATGTGACGTCCCTTTTCACTAAGATTCCGCTGCATGAAACGGTTGATAGCATTTGTAGTTTTATTCAAAGCAGCAATGCTCCATTTCCTATTTCAGTATCCGAACTGAAATCATTATTACTCCTGTGCACACATAATGTGAAATTCAACTTCCAGATGTTTACGTTCCGGCAAGTGGACGGTGTTGCAATGGGCAGTCCACTTGGTCCACTCCTAGCTGATTTCTTTATGGCTAAGGTAGAATCTGCATTAGGTGAAAGTTTGTCAAAGCCGATACTGTATAAGCGCTACGTAGACGACATCCTGGCTATTTTTGATAATTCAAGTGATTTGGACGCAGTATTTTCGGAGTTGAATCAAGCACATCCTAACCTCAAGCTAACTAGAGAAAGCGAAGTAAACAACTACCTTCCATTCTTGGACATTCTACTTATCCGAAGACCAGATGGTACAATAGGAAGATCTATTTACAGAAAGCCTACTTGGACAGGACAGTATATACATTTTGAAAGTTTCTGTCCAGTGCAATATAAGACAAGCCTTGCTCGAACGCTTTTTCACAGAGGACGGAGGCTATGCACAGATGATAATCTATCAAAAGAATTAAGCACACTCAGAGATACGTTGTTGGTCAACGGGTGCCCCTTGAAATTTATCAAGAAATATACCAGTGTCATCACCCCAAGGATACAAGAACACAACAGTACCAAAGAAGACGGTATACTTAGAACTCCCGTTTCTAGGGGACGGCTGGTCAACAATGACAAAAAGACGTCTAAAAGCTGCTGTATCCAGATCTTGTAACGCTGTAAAACTATGTATAATACAGCGAACCAGGGCCTTACCAGTCTCCTCGGCTACGAACAAACAGCCTACATCTGTCAAATCCAATTGTTTATACAAATATTCATGTAGCTGCAGTATGAGCTACATAGGGAGGACAGATCTTCAGCTGGCTTCTCGTATCAAGGAGCATGTCCCCAAATGGTTGGAAACACAACTAGAAATGCCAAGCGCGTGCATAGAGGCCAACGGACGGCACCCGGCATCATCAATAGCGAAACATCTAATCCAAACAGGACACAGAGTCAAGGTTAGTGACGCATTCTGTGTGATTTTTCGAAGTCACCGGAAGCGTATCCTCCAGTTTGCTGAGGCTTTGGCTATCAGACGTTATAATCCCCACCTGTGTGTTCAGAAACAATTTGTGTTGACGCTGCGGCTGCCTTGGTAGTCAGCATCCCCATTTGTTTAATCGTCATATCCGTGTCTGTCTGTCTAATCCCTTAAGCCATTATTTCCGCCCTACGGAACCCTGTCTTAATATTTAAAATTAGTTACATGTCCATGTGTGATCAGAATGTACGAAATGTTACTCCGGAGAACATCACATGATTTACGTCTTCTCATTGCCTTATTCGAGATAGTCACATAATTTTGGTCCCTCCAGAGAAGAGAAGTTAGACATAGCATCATAAACAAATGTTATTGCATTATCTGCGACTACCAAACTCTTTATATTATACTTATGATTTTTGGCATAAAAGTTCCGAGTATGCGGACGATTTCATCCTTAGCAATTCACATCAGTATTTAACAGTTAGTAGTGGATATCTGAACTAACGCTTTTGCGAGTACCAAAGAATCACAACTGTTCCATGCCTGAGTCTTCACTGGTCAAATGGAAGATCTCTGTCAATCCGTGAGGACTGTTTATGACTCACTATCTCTCGAAACGTTAACACTGTAAATGATCCGTCCCACCAAAAGTTCATGTTTGATAACATTCCCACATCAAAATATCAGTTGATGTCAGATTCCTAATACTGGAAGACATACATCATTCTTAGTACATCATTTGTGTAGTTAATTTGTTTTCGCTTAGGGAAGTGACTACAGTGAGGAAAGTTTTAACCTGCCTACCTTTTCACGTGATTTGATTAAACTCTACCACATCTTCGGTCTCTCAGATCACTTATGATTACTTCGAGTGGTACTAGAACAGGGTCACTTTGCAATGATGTTGTCATCGCTGAAATCAGAGTGCTTCTAATTTATTTCCGATCTCCAACATCATCTACTCTAAATCACATAATCTGTGCTTATCATAACCATCACACAAATGCTTTAACGAGCTAATCAGATACTTTCATCTCAACTTGAAAGCGGATAGTTGCTTAGTTTTGCTTTCCGCTTTCACAAAAGTTGGCTCCTCAAATCAATCTTTCCATCCACACGAAAAGGACAGATGTTGTGAGACGTTAATATTTCCTTCGCTGTCATCGTTTGCATGTGCAAAACTATTGATTATATGCACATAAAGGCTCACGGTAGCAAGAACAGCAGTTAAACATACCAACAACTTCATGGTCAATTTCGAGCTAGTGATACTGACTACAACATCTTCTGTACGCTTATAGGTGGTTGATTCTGCCTGATCAGCAAAGCTTCCTTGAGTACAAACAGCTTCAGGTTTTGATTGTGCTGATAATGGGCTAACCAACTGACCTGTTTTCAGGAAGTGTTTGGCAACTAAGGAGGTCAGATTTTGCTTTAGCCGATGAGTCGACATTATTTGTTGTGTCGTCGCGTTTACTAACCATTAAGGGACGAGTGGGTACCCGAGTCCAAATGTGAAATTTCCGGGTTCCTGGTGTAGCTTCGTAGCTCAGCTGGTAGAGCGCTTGCCGTGTTGAGGCATGGTGTTTCTGTCGCTGGTTCGAATCCAACCGAAGCCCTGACTTTTCACAGTTGGGTCTCATCTAAATTAAGGGAAGTGTTTTATCATCTGTTGTAGACTGCCGTCCTTCCCACAAATACATCTATCAGTGCAACTGCAGGTAAACTGCTAAATTAGATGAGAGACAGAGTAGTCCGTTGGATCAGGATCGGAAACATAGAATACGATAGTGCGAGTAGGGAACGAGATTCGCAATTCAACAGCTGGGTAAGTACAACTGAAGATGGGTTGTGACCTTGACCTGTATCGCTTGGTATGCGATCGCTTGTGAAAGTCAAATTCAATCCAATTTGCTTCTTAGAAACTGTCTTAAAGAGAATTCCAGTCACTGGTTTAGTATGCACACAAAACAGGTTAACATTTTTGTGGTACTGGGAAAAGAATTACAAGAACTTTAGCTGTTACTTTGTAGATGACATGACCCAATCCAAATGGAGCTTACACGCTGATATTTTTGGCCTGCTTTACAAAAGAATATGTACATATAAAATAACATAATGTAACTTCACGAGACAAGATGAGTAACTGGGACGGGTCACGTAACAAATATAGACAGTTCAAATTAAGATAAATTATTTACTGCAGTCAGTTAATAAGTAAATTATAGGGAATTTCAATAAGTTGTGTTGGATACTGTGAAAAATTTACTGTGAAGACAAATTTATTCGGCTACAAGAAACCTGAATTCTGTCTGAATCGCCTTACTTTCACTTACAGCTCGGTTGTTTGTTTGCAAGGTGTAGGCGCCTTGACGTTGTATATTTGAATGTAGACGTAGCTATATTTTATTGGTTGTCCCCTCCATTTCCTTTTTTTCTCCTCTCTTCCCGTACAGGATTTGCTTTTTCCTCTTCATGGTTGTGTGGCAGTTAAGCATCATTGTGAACCACTGATGTATTACTGTCTGTGATGATGATGACTGAATCGCAAAACGGCAACGTTCGTTAATAAAGTTTCTAACGTAAACCCAACACGAATATGGTGTGATTTTTGAAGGTTTTCAACGAAAGGTTAACTGGTGTTTTTTAGCTTCCTAAACAATGTACCGGTATTTTCTCAGCTAGAAAACACAAACTGAGAAACTACATAGACTATACTACACAAAATGTAAAGATAATTCACTAATGACAACATTTTGAAAGTTGACGAATTGGGTAGTCCTTTTATAGGAAAATCCGTGTTTAGTTCACAATAGCTGACTTTACGTGTATTTTTTAATTCTAGCCAACGGCTGACCTTTATAAATTGTTCTCCATTTCAAACGTCACTTCAGAAGAAGGTCAGCAAATGAGGTCAGATATTAAATCCACCAGCTTTTGGGATTTATAACGGACTACATGCAAAATCCAAAACTGTTGAGTGTTTTTTAGTTATCAGTACGTTCGAATTATCACGATTACTTCGCGGCACTGATGCTTCCGGTCAGGCTCCCTTGTCAGCTTGTCCCCCAAACTACAGTAAGACAGACTGGCACCGCTTTCGCGTGCAGCTTGCATCTCCACAAGTTTGCTAACATTGGTATTCCACAAAGGAGAACTGTATTGCGAACATTAGTCAACAATGAGTCGTGCCGCCGTAGTTCTCAGACAAATACTTTGGTGGGCAGTTAGTAAAATTTGATCAAGCAAGACAGTTTGCCCTACGGGTAGGGAAGTCCAGCCCTCACTAAGACAATCTCACAGCGTCCTCTCATGTATGATCAGCTGTATGTGTTTGTGATGCCAAACAGCGGATGGCTGTCTCAATGTTCCAAATGAGTACATTGTGAGTCGTTACTTCGGAATTTTTGAGGGGCTCAAGTTCTAAAACGAGGGTACTGAATATTGCCGTGCTGTGATAATGAGGGTACTGAACTTGAAGTTGGGATTAACCGAAAAAAAAACTATTTCATAAACGACCGAAATAGTTGGTAATTAGAACATACCTCAACAACCTGGTAGCCATAACACCGGCTCTTTTACTGGGGACATCCTGGTCGATAGGCTGCCACCTCAGACTGTTACAAGACATTCACCGTGGTTAAAAGCGATCATTGAAAAGATGACTTGATCAGGTTATCGTAATCACGGCTGTAAGTTCATGACATTTGGGCTCCGTGTACCTCACATGGCGAACTGCTTTAAGCTTTCACACTGCCCTTTCAGGCTTAAAACTACAGAGGTTTAATGTAATAATGCGTGATGAATATATTGGAAGTGTCAGTGACGTAGATGCTCATGCGAAAAGCAGTAATAACGTCAGCAGTAGTTCGATCCGGTGTTGAAAGAATGTGTTGCAAAGCGGTTTGTAACGTATTGATATTGTAGTATAAGGAACAGAGGATTCTTCTACTCTAACTGGTTGTTTCCTCATGAGCAGGATCAACTTTTTCTGCAGTACAGGGATCCAGGCTATAGTGTGCTCACTAATCAGCTTTCGTTCCTGATTGTCAAAATGCATGAATCGCCATTTTTTCGGTTTAGAATTTATAGGTGTTCATTCAGCGCTTAAAAGCATTTACTTACCTCAAAATTACCAGAACGGTGAATACTTTATCCTGCCTTTGCACTTAAAAGTAAATCTTATTCTGCCTTCTCCCATGGTATATTTCATCCGTGCATATATTCTAACAGCTAAATGTACCGCCTTTGGTAATTTCTTATTAGTCCTTTGATTCAATTATGAATTAAACTACACTCAGATGTGCACAGTTTGACGCTTATGGAGAACAAGCTTAATTGAAGGCGAAATTAAGTTGTTAGTAGGATTGACAGGGTTTCACAAGCTTCAGAGAATACCTGAACACACCAACTACAGGTATGACTGAAAGCGGATATCAGTACAATTGGTATTACAAGTGATTTGTAATTCTTGAACATACAAACTAACCGAGCTGCATATGAAAGCTGACTGCGTAAGTGTGTGGACAACCTGCCATGGTGAGTATTAGGTTGACGTGTACTGGTGTACATAAGTGTATGTCAGTTATTCACGTTTTTATCGTCAAGTGAATTCTAACAATTTAGTCCGTGCATCGGTTTTGGCGTGAGCAAAAACAGGTATTGGGTGAGTGTGCTGCCTATTTGAAAGACCATCAGTTTCAAAAACTGGCTTTGCACTATCTTTGGCATTAAGTCTGAACTCTTATAATTTATTCTTGACGAGTTAGAAACATTAACGTTTCAACTGAGGGACTTGAATAATCACAAGATATCACAAATTTTCGTGAGAATCATTATCGTGATACTTCCGAATGTGTATACCCAAATGAATTAGATGAAAACATTTGATTATATCTGATGCTGACTAGGTTATAGCTTTATCAATCGTTGCAAACTTACACATCCGTCAAAACGGTAAATACTTCATCAAAAATGGTAAGTGCAGTGGACAATTACATTTTTAGTTATTAAAAAAACTTAATCGACGAGTAAAGTATAGTCAACAAACCCATTC
The DNA here is from genome assembly GCA_014338405.1 of Paragonimus skrjabini miyazakii. Taxonomy (NCBI): domain Eukaryota; kingdom Metazoa; phylum Platyhelminthes; class Trematoda; order Plagiorchiida; family Troglotrematidae; genus Paragonimus; species Paragonimus skrjabini miyazakii. The sequence continues at coordinate 146,680 of JTDE01000713.1, forward strand.
ATTGGGAGGGAAAGGCATAAGAAATGATGAAATGGTTTATGGAAAAACTACCATCCGTGCATGAAAGCTTGTTTGATGTGTGTTGGCAAATCAGCAAAAATTAATGTTTATTTTGAAAGAATCAATTTGACAAAAAAATATTTCGGGTCTGCGTGAAAAACGGGAAAAGCTTCTTCAAAAACGATAACTGTTTCCTGATTTCTTTATCCAAACAAGTGTTCATAGTTCCATTAGGCGAGAACTGACAATGTATAACATGCCTGCGTGCACATAACCCAAACAATCATGACCACTACGTGGTCTTTGATCTCTTTTTCTGCACGACCACATAATCTTATCTAAATGATGCGTCGCATTTGTTTGTATATGCAGTCATAAAATATTGTGTGAAGATCATTTTCGAGTTGAACATCACCCACAATTGATCGCAGCTGTCGCATTCCCATACACTTTCCGGTCGGCCCCTTTCGAGAAGAAGCACGACTCATCAGTAATCTAAAATGTCGCCTAGCAGGTTTAATGACATCGGAGATTTCGACCTGTCAAGGAAGTCCTAACCGCGGGGTTATCGATTGGAATTAACAGACAGTAACTGTGTATTCTATCGAGACGATCGGACAACTTAATCATTACTCACAGGCGAATGTGGTTGAGCGTTCACATATGATGGTTAGGTCGTGTTTAATTTTAGGTAAATGGCGCAGTGTTAAACACGGTTGCTTCACGAACAGCGTAGCCGGAATTCTGGTCCCGGCAGTGGCGAGGATATGCATTGCTGACGAGCTATAATGAAAGCGAAACTCGAGTCTAATGCTTCCTTTCGAAAGGGGTCGACTGGAAGGTGTATGAGAATGCGAAAACTGCAATCAAATGTGGGTGATGTTCAACTTGAAATTAAAAAATCCCCACTACTCATCAGTAACCTGAAGATCATTTTGTTTATCCAAAACTGTAGGTATATTCTCCGAAATTTTATATAAAACCACATTCATATTGGTTATTTATATTACTATATGCTTTAAACTGTAATGAATTTTCATCTAGGAGATTAATTAAAAATGTACCGCCCAGTCAAATTGCAGATAGGAAACTTCCATAATAGTCTGTTCGATTTTCCATCAGCCCATCAATCATTACCTCACGATCGCATAGCAGACTGTGTTTGCCTGGTGGGAAACATTTCCGAATGCAAGCACGCAAACACAAAATAAGACAGAATATAGTTTAACGAAAAACTAGACAACCACTGACAATATTCCTCTATAATTACCTAAAAAGTAACATGCTTAGTTGCATGCACTTTCATTGGGTAAAATCAAAATTGTCAAGCGGACTTTGGATGTTGGCAGGTTTTGACCAGTTATTGAATGATGTCATTTTCTACCAATATCCTGAACTTGGTGTTAGAAAGTAAATTTCTTCATACAGATTGAACATCACTCACAATTGATCGCAGCTGTCGCATTCCCATAGACTTTCCAGTCGGCCTCTTTCGAAAAGAAGCACTAGACTCGAGTTTCGCTCTCATTAGAGATCGTCAGTAGTACATATCATCGCCACTGCCGGGACTTAAACCACGGACATTCTGTTCATGAGGCAACCGTGTTTACCACTGCGCCATTGACCTCACGTT
>JTDE01000713.1:148412-175046 GCA_014338405.1 Paragonimus skrjabini miyazakii
AACGCTCATCCACTTTCGCTTGTGAGTAATGGTCAGGTTGCCCGATCGCCTCGAGAGGATACACAGTTACTGTCTGTTAACTCCAATTTATGTTCATACTGGAAGAAATCCTTTGCTATCAATGGGATCGTGGACAACGTTTATGGTTTAATTCTGAACCTTTACTTAGTAAGCTGGATTCCTCAGTTGTATTTTCAGCTTCGATTTGCCTATAAAGTCTTTCTTGAAAAAAGGGGACAGTTTGTCTCGCGTAGCAGACTTCACGTATACAGCTGAACATTTAACGTTTTTGGCTACAAAAATCTATAAACATCAAATATTTTCAACTGGTCTTGTGTCTGGTGACCGTGTTGGTCAAAACAGCATGTTCTCCGAACCACAGCAGCAAATTCTTTTGTGTTCTGTTGCACCTATTCAAGATGTTGAAAGGCATCAGCGTCAGTAATTCCCGTACACAAAAGACTGACTAATTATCATCTCACATTTCCACTCGACATTGGGTGTGACTAGGCAGTCCATTAGAAAATGGTTCAACGAGCCCGTCATACTGTTGCGACCACAAGAGACGCTTGGCCTGCGAGTAAGTTTATCGCGCAAACTCCCGTATAGGCCATGTCAAAAATCAGACCACAAACGCATACACTCACTTGCACGTCAGACATGCATTCACATACATAACTGTCGTTCGCCTTGGTGGAACTTCTGCCATAGCGCGTACACACTATTCTGATAGTCTCTTTTTGTCCGTCGTCTTCCTGGCGTTTGGAGCTTGCACTTTTGTTCCTGAATGTCGCCTGTGGGTAATATACTACTTGTGAGTTGTATACTGCTCATAACGAAACTGCCTGTCATACAACAGTACTAAAGTTGTATGGCACTGGGTTGTGAGGGAATTGTTTGAGATGGATTATGTACTTCATCTATGCACGTCATCTAAGCGCGTAATCTCTACATAACCTGGAACATAGGATATCCCTTGATACATCCACAAGTAAGTGGAGAATCGCGAGAACAAATTCAGCCAAATTCACCATTGAGGACCAATCCTTCCTGGCCGATATATTTTCCTAGGTTATTTGCCGTCAGATGGTCAGCCAACTATTAGTCATTCGATGACCAGTCAGGCAAGTGTGTCACAGCAAACTAGCTATTGACCGTGCATATTTTCTAAGGGGTTTAAGGTCCGCAACCCTCCTTAGAAGGTGAGTTACATATAAAACGTTTTATGGCATAACTCGTAGGAAAGGTACTACGGAGAATAGATACAGTCCAGGAGCTTCGCCAGTTTATTTGGTTACACACTGCTGCTGAGTCTTACAAATAATTGGCAAGACTGTTGATAAATGTAAACACCAGGTAGTGAAGTGGTTGGTGGATGTTTGAGAATTTTTTGGCGAAAATAAATTAATCGTAAATAAAGGACAATTAAAAACTACAACGGGGGACAGTCCACAATCAACAGAAAATCTGGATTTTTTTGTTGCAGTTGTTCCAACTGTTCACGCAGAAGTTAAAGTATCTTTGTGAAAAATCAGGCAAAAGGTTGACACATGAATTGCTCGTCAATTTGGCAATGCTCAACCAGGAAAGTCATTTTCAACTGGGAACCAACCTTGAAGTGTATCATCCCTTGCCACGAAAATTCTACTATTTTGCACAATCTTCAGCGATGGAGGCCAATTATGCTTGCTGTTGGAACATTTATAAGTCCACTGAGACAAAAACGGTACCATAGACAGTTATGTGAACTGTAAGATAAGCAGCGAGGGACTTAGGTCATTTACTTTTTATAACAATGCAGGGTAAGTGAAGACACTCTACAACTAACCTCAATGCGCGTGCAATAACTCCGTATAACGGGATAATTGGAAGTATAATGGTATTCTGGCGGACAGTTTGTTTTCGGTTATTCATCATCAGGCCAATTACGTAACATTTTATACCATCATGGTCGTCAAGTGATCAAAACCAAGAGCAAGTAATCACATAACTACGTCAGACGGTTTTAAATTGGGGGGTAACTAGGTGACAGAATTGACTTCTGTAGGCGTGAAGTTGGCAACTGAAGGCCATGGGAACTGTAGGGCCTGGACAAATTTCTTATGAGCGCACAAGTGTGGATTGCGCGATTGAATTTCGACCGCTTCCGCTGTGATCAGAATACGAAATCCGACTCATCAGGGTTGACGACTAGGCAGGTGGTAAACAAAAGCCACTTTCAATGTGACATGGTGCTCCGGATCAACGAGGTACACCAGAATTGCGCTCGAAACGGAAAGCACCAAGCCCTTAGTCAGCCGTGTGTGGTGGTGTTCAAGTATCCCTTGAGGAAAGTGTCTGGTTGTACGACGGGCGTAACGTGCAGATGATGTCGTCCACATACCTCTAGTGGAAAGTACTATGTCCAATAATCCCACGAAGCTTGGCCATTTCTAACACTGCCATGAAGATATCTGCCAACATTGGGCCTAATCGTGGCACCATTGCAACGCCGTCCTTCTGACACTACCTTTTCCCATCAATCTGAAATTGTACATTCTACGTGCACGCTACTATCCGTTGTTTAAGCTTATCTTCGGAGCGAATAAAACCACAGAGGTAGTCAACGGTTTTCACAAGTGGTACATTCGTGAACAGAGCTCACGTCAAAGGAGAACACCTTCTTGTTTTCCACATTCGGCGACCGGATGGAATTGACGAACTCAAACCTATTTTCAGCGGATGAACCGCGATGTCTTTCCGAACGGGTGCTAGCAACTTTGATGGAATATGTTGCCCGACTACGCTTTTCACTAATCATTGCAGGGAACGTGGCCGGTTTTTGCTGTGAAATCCGACATTATACAAAATATTCACGCGACTTTCTTTCAGAAGTTTACTGTCGTTCATTTCCTTGATTAAAAGATGTTGAGGGATTAAAAGTTTCCATTGATTTAGAAAAAGAGCGGTACTCTTAATATCCGCCAAAGAGCATAACGCAGACAAATAGAGCGTAAAACAGTAAGGCAAAATCGCCGATTCTAGCAGTATGAACATTCAACTGCTACTTACAAAATTAAATATCTTGTTTGAGCTCACCCTTAGCCTTTGAACAAACTTGTTTTCCATACGCAGGCTAAAATGACTATAGAAGGCAGCACTCAGCAAACGCTGTTCAACAAAATTTATTGCGTTGTTAGTTGCATCTGATTGAGGCAGTATAAGTAATAAAACGACTGTTTTTACAAACGATTAGAATACTGCAGAAAGCTGATTAGTTCATTCATAAAACCTTGATCGATAGCAAACCAAAGGCCGATATTAAGTCGGAACTTTGTTCGCAGAACATGTTTCTTATAACGAAAACCTTGACGATATGAAGCAATCTACCGTGGGTATTGAACGACCTTGCGTTCATTGTCAGTTGAACTAAGGTGAATGAATAATATCGTGGAATCAGCTTTGTTAGTTTAACCAAGCACCGTTTATCAACACCTGACTGTTCAGTTCTAGAACGCTACTCACAAACATGACACAATGCTTAATGGAAAGATCTAAAACCTCCAGATGGAAGTATTTTACCTCGTTGATTACCGACCAGCCCCGGCAAATTCAAAGGCATGATGATAAAACATTCTGAGTTCTGAATCTGTATAAAAGTTGCAGTATTGTATCACATCGACTTATAAGAAGTAAACGAGCAATATCCTTTTCCCCGATTTTTTGTTTTCACAAGGACATAAAGTTTGGCGTCTGGTTACACTCATTATGGATGTTTATTTTCCTGTCCGCAGGATTTTCTATAATTTCTAAGTAATTTGTCCACCAATGTCAGTAGTTACCTTGAGATCACCCGCTATTCTGTACTTATTCAACGGTCTAAATCACATCTCAGCAGTCAGGTTTGAACGTGAATCCCGGGCATTTGCTACGGCTTTCCGGTATCAGCTAATATATCCTTCATGCCTGTAGAACTTTGCGAACCCAGAGAAGTAAAAAAACACCGGAGACGGTGATTTATCATTTTCCCCTGGCTTCTTCACGTTGAAGTACATATGAACATATACTGAAGTTCAGTGGGAAGACACGAGAGAACTCCCAAATCGAAGCTCGGAGCGCACTACGTTGCTGACGAGTTCTACCATGTAAATACTGCATGCTATGCATATGTAGTGTAGATTTTTTCCCAGGTATAAATGATTATATCATTTACGTTATGTAATAGTTTGTTTCTTACTTTTCATGTTTTTAGACTCACAAGGAAAATTCAAAATGGCTGCCCCCGTAGAGTTGCGTCAAAAACAAAGAGGAGTGATTGAATTTCTTGCTGCTGAGGGGGAAACCCCCATGAACATTCACAGACGATTAACAAATGTGTTTGAGGACAATACTGCAGACTATAGCAATGTATGCAGGTGGGTTCGTCGTTTGAAGGATGAAAAGGTGGGAACTATGAGCGTAGCCGATAAACCCCGTTCTGGCCGTCCATCCGCGTCTGTCAATCCTGCCGCTAAAGCAAAAGCAGATGCTCTGATCAGGGAAGACAGGCGTATAACTCTTGTTGATTTGGCAGAAAACTTCGGAGTGAGCCATGGAAGTGCTTACAACATAGTCCAGTCACTTGGCTTTTCAAAAGTGTGTGCCCGCTGGGTACCGAGAGAGCTGACTACCGAACGCAAGACTGACAGGGTCACTGAACTTCTTGAACAAAGTCAAAGAAACAACACCTTTCAAAGGCTCGTAACAGGTGATGAAACATGGGTTCATCATTATGAACCGGAATCAAAGAGGCAGTCAATGGAATGGCGCCACTCATCATCACCGCACCCAAAAAAGTTCAAGACGCAAAAGTCAGCAGTAAAAATCATGGCGACTGTCTTTTGGGATGCTCAAGGTGTCATTCTGCTTGATTTCTTGCCAAGAGGAGAAACAATAAACTCTGTCGTCTACACCGAGACCCTGACGAGGCTCAGAGCAAGAATCCAACGAGTGAGACCCCACACAAGCATCAAGACAAGGGCGACAATCGCCTCATTTGGGTGGACAACTTTACGGCATCCTCCATACTCACCAGATTTAGCGCCTTCAGATCATCATCTCTTCGGCCCCATGAAAGAGGGTTTGAGAGGCAAACATTATTCCAGTGACAAGGAAGTGAAAATCACAGTGAAGAAGTGGCTCAAAGAACAGACAACAAAATTTTACGAGGCAGGGATACATGCGTTCATTCAAAAGTGGAACGTTGTTATTGAGCGTAACGGTGACTATGTTGAGAAGTAGCGATGTGATCCACAGAGGACCAGCTTTATTTTGATGTATAATACATGTTCCTGTGTTGGTAATTATACCTGTCCGAAATAAAATGGCATTACTTTTTGACTCCCCCTCGTAAAATGGAACAGACAGCAGGATACGGTTGAGGTTTATGCATGGATTACGTGTAGAACCAACAGAAAGAAAATTAAATAGAGAACACATCAACTTTAAAAATGTCATGAACGGCTCGAGACAGAATAATCTCAGTTGGGATGCGCATCACCGCGCTCACCTAAAGGTCAAGCAAGCGAACTAGACAGGACATTTGCATGGACCGAACAACAGATGTGGAGCATGTCATGGGGTGACCAACACATTCGTCGGTCAAAGCCGAAGCCAAGCTACTGAAGTCAAGCCAATGAAGCCAGCTGCTGTGTTGATTTCGTATACAATGCCCTATTAACAATATACAGACAACTTTTGTTGTGCCTCATAGCTGAGTCTTTTGCAATCAGTCGGGATTGCTTGAGGTCGTATTAACCAGCATTACAACAAAAACTTATAGTGTTCTGCCACTCAACAGGACTGGATAGCCTTCACTCTAAAAACAGAAAGGGATTACATATGGTCTACCATGGTGTAATAAACGGTCGTTGTACTTGATTGGTCGGTTCCGATGGTAATTATATGGCGGTGAAAATGACGTCAGATACAAACAGCATGGCGTGTGATTTCGATCTTACCAAGTCGCGCGGCATGCAGAGTTTTGCAACCGTTGCGTTTATGTCCTAGGTATACAAATTCAACCGGCTAGCTTCTATGAATCTCTGGACTCCAGTCAAATCATACTTCATGATTCTCTATAAACATATTTAACTTGGTAGCTGAAACCAAATCGTGCGTTTTGCTTGAAAAAAGATTTATGAGGTGTTTTGTAAAGGCACGGTATATACTGAGTGCATTGAAATAATCCTGTATCCTTATGCCGCCCACTCGAGCAAAATGCGTTCAGTTAGCGCCCGCAGGGAGCACTTAATACTGATTAACAATAAGCATCCCATAAACCTGAGAATTCTTTGTCATTTTGCAGACTTATCCGTCTCAACTCGTTTTGACGGCGAGCATCCTGAGAACCGTCCCGCTGATGGCCCCTAAATGTGATTAAAATACCAATCGCATTATGTTCATTTTATCGCCCATAAAAGTCTTGATAATGTCCACTGATTGGTAACACTCGTAAACCAGTCGGAAACTTTTAGACGTCGTCCCCTAGGTTCTATTTTAATGGCAAAATTTATGTAAAGGCATTTGAACTTAAAAACGTGTGACGATTGGTAAAATCTTCCGCTTCATTACCGTGCGCATAACGTCACCAATGTTATAGAGGGCAGATAAACTTATGTATAACAATTAATTTCACTTTCACTTTCCCACTAAGCAAGCTATCCGCTGCAGGTAGCTCATGGCTCACTCACAAGTATACATGTATAAAATTCGTTATTTGTTAGATAAGTTGAAATCGAGTAGATTTCAAAACCAGGTACATTTCTGGAGGTGGCTAAACTGGTACGTGAACTAAGTAACCAACACTTTTTTAAAATATGCGTTTAATGCCGCCAACACAAAGTTTTGCGAGTATACTGGTCTATAGAGTTGTTATATCAAGACTAGGAAAGTTTCATCATTAGCGGTGTGTTCCATTATATTGATAGACTCAAAAGGGACCTCTAACTTCGTTCAGAAGCTCCCGCTGTAATCGTACGAACGACAGAGTAGCTACTTCGTTGTTCTCAGAAATCTTTAACATTGTTTAGTGAATTATTGTGCAACATTTTCGTGGTTCTGTTGATGAAGTTGATTGGCCGGCAAGTTGGACAGTTTACCTGATCAAACCTACCCATTCTTAATACACTTCTGGAGTGTCACAGAAACGTGAAGCTCAATTACTCTTAGGGTTGAGAATTAACCAGACAGAACGTCCAAGTTTCGCTAAATACTCCGGGGAAGTGTGGTTGTCTGGCTTTTGAATGTAGTTAAACTAATTCAGGGTTTGTTCATTCATGCCCCCCTAAGGTCTGTGAAGTTGCAATTGATGGGCTCGGCTACGTGAATTGTCCACCTTGCTTGATAGGCAAAAGCGGCCGCAAAACCTGAAAAAATTCTTTTCGGTTAAATGCTGGAGTTATATTCGTCTACTGCGCCATACACGTTCATAGAGAACCACAATATATCAGGTGATCTGGCTGCAAAGATTCATAAATGTCTGCGAAGGATACCGAGCTAAATCCTTAGTCGCTTATCTTCAACAAGCACCTTCCAACCACAGTGGTAGCAAGACTGCCCGTCGCGTGACGTTTGTTTATAACTTCACTATCACCATGGGAACCGGCCAACCAGCTAAAGCACGATGGGGATTTCACAAACCACGGTGTACCTAATGTGAACTTTGTTCATTTTCACTGTGCGTCCAGTGACGACGCTCCTGACGAAAACTGTCCAAAGAAGATGTATCGTAGCGTTGTATGATTTATTTGTACATCTGTGTTTTTCGTAACTTTTTGGTCAGACGATTAGCAAAGGCAACGTCTGATTTGTTTGGCGTTATTAATGTAGCAAATATGTGCAGATGGCTTTCAAGCGTTCCACGAAGCGTGGTATTGAATAATTTATTTTTAAAGTCTGCGTGAGATTCAGCGGTGCCGGTTGAATAGTGAAAATATAAAAAACATGCATTCCAACTAACTTTTAACTGGCCAAAAATTTGGGCAACTGTTTTTTTAGAAATTACGACAGACAAAACCAGCTGATACAAATTTTGCGCTTTATCTAGTTCTAGTTCACAGCAAAGACTCCCAAACTGTATTTCACCTTCATAAGAACCAGTTTGTTTTCGGACTCGGAATCCTTCCATCTTTCGTACCAAGGGCTCTGTTTCCAAATGACGATCTAATTTTCTTTCGCGAGTATGGCCTATCATTAAGTTACGTAAAACGCAGAACGACCTCTCAGCGGCAACATACCTATTCACAAAATCACCACACTGTATACATATTTTAACTCACAGTATGAGAATGAATTCAGTAAAACGTTTGGTGGTTTATTAAATAAAAAATATCCTGAATTGAAATTTACAAAATAAAACAAAACACCAATGAAGCTTAAAAATTTATATTTGTGACATCAATGGCAAAAGCGTGGTATTTATGTTTTTCGTGTGAACATAGTTTTTACGAGACATTTTGCATGTTTACGTCACACCAAAGACAACAAGTTGTGCCTGGTAGACTAATGAACGGTTCATTAATATCTCAAACTGACTGCGTCAGTGTGTATGTTACAATTTGCATTTTCACGTCCAAGTCTATCCGAAGCTTTGTATCCTCTGTTCTGCAAAACAAACTGACAAACCTGACGTATACTGTAGTCTATCTTAAGAGAAGCGTACCTGCTGGCTAAATGAACCAGCCTGTTGTTGACGTTATCTTAGTCACTGAACGCAGACACATCGGTTACCTAGTATTCCTGCTCTTCTCATTGAACTTATTAGTGATGGCTTTATGTTACTGTCCGTAAACTGAAGTCCAGCCGATCTAGGTAGTATTCGAACCGTTCATTTTCTGCAACGACTGTGAATGAGTATATCTGGTACAAGAGCCTGCCTAATCTTACGAGATGAATACCCTTTTGAAGAATCTTGGACAAGATGCTGTTACTGACATGAACGTTACTCACTCAAAGCTGCCGGTCGAATATTGTTGAAAAAATCAGCACTCCAAGAACATTTGCCCAGATGAGTTTCAGCGTTTCAAAGGTAAAAGTAGTCTTTTGGTTCCGTTGCAAGATTGGTGATAACGCCACTATGTATGAAACTGGTTTCAAGCTAAAACCATGTTAACACAGATTTAAACAAACACACTGGCCAAGCTCAACATAACTATAAGAATTCTAACGTCAAATATGGTAATACCACATGTATTTGATACCACGTTTTACGTGAAACAATAAATTTATTGTAGATTCTGATAAATGGTCATGGTGATTGGTGGGTGCAAATTTGTCGACACGTAATTACTAGCTGCTGTCGCAGTCCGGTAGGCATTTTATCCATCTGCTTTCATAAGCAAACAACAGACGACAGTGTTTCGCCATTTAAAACTCAAATTTTATGTCTGCAGTTACCAAAAATTTCTCAATGGTCAGGTTACTTCTGAATCTATCGGACTGCCTAATGTGTCATTAAACAGAGTCGAATTATCTTAACGAAATATCCGACTACATTTGCTTGTAAACGATAATTATGCTATGCGGTCGTCTCGAGAGTCGAAGAAGCAGATTTCTTTTAACTGGGATCAAAGAAGAAAGAACTAATTATATAAGTGCAGTTGATAATCAAATGCATACAGGAAACAGCACGTACGGTAACGTTTGGTTTTGTAAAATTTAACAGATACAGCTGTACGCCAGTTCGATAAGAGTGTCAGGGGGCGAGAAAATAATTTACACCTATTTCTGTTGTTTATTATCCTTCCTCAGTCAGTCATCACCTGCACTCAAACATTCTTCATCCGTTTTCAAAATTATTCATCCAAACACAATTATGCACAACAGTTGGCCAGAAGTCAACATGAAGCATGCAAGTCATTAATATATCAGCTGGAATACTGATACCCAGTTTAAAACGTCACTCTAATTGATTTGCTCATTTTAGTTTAAACCTGAATACCATGCTGGTGAGACGAATACATTTAAAAATACTTAGTCTGCAGCGGCTGAAACTAATATTCATAGCGAGTTCCTATTGTACCAAATTTTTGTTGTCTGATTACGTTTCTCTCCTTTTCTTATTGCTCATACTTGCCATTTCATTTTCAAAGCATGTCAATTCCATGATCACACTCGGGTTCATCTTTATGACAGACTACGTTCGCTTTGCCTACCAGTCTGCATTAAAATATTCTTTATTCGTACGTGTATGATCACAAAGTATGTCCACACTTATCACGTAAATTTATAATTTTGCTTACACCTTCAACGAGCGCAAAATCACAGAAAAGAATGTAAACGCATGTCAGTCGTAAGCAATACTGCCAGATAGTGTGATTTCTTGAAATAGAGACATGAGGATTTTCTTGTTAAGTACCTCTAACTCCTGATTGCATGCACTTCAAGCACACTCAATATCCGGCTTCTTCCATGGGAGGGATACATTTTAGCGCCTTTTTTCGACCGACTAAAAGCGTCGTTGATTTGGAATAAATATTACATTATTGATTGGCCAATATGTAATCATATGTTTGTCTTTAAAAAATTGTGTGGTGCACGCTTTGTTATTCCAGAGTCATCAAGTAAAAACACAATCTCTGTACATAGCTACTGTCGACTTAATCCAATGGATCAACCATTAAGGAGTGATGTACATAATTTCAACTGTACATTACGATGATTCTGGTTCACTGAAATCCAAATGATTGTAGTATAAGTCGGCACAATACAGTTTGCACCGCTGTTAAACAAGGGTGGTTTAAAGAATATCTGGGACATCATAGACTTTTGGAAGGTATACGAACGTTAGATATCACAGATTTTATCAGTTATTTGCCACTTATGTTATGCACTGTGGTGTTGCAATCACAATGAAAGGAATAGAAGTTTTCATTTTCTATCTTCACAGACAGTCAAGTTATTTACATTTAGGTGGGTGGTGATCGATCGTTGTTTGACTGATGAGTGTTTCAGGGCCATTAGCTTCAAGTTATTCTCTAACTGCTTGAATAGACGCTCAGACTAACCACATGCTAGAAAATATTAGCATCCGATGTATTTGTCCGAACATTTTGCCCGTTTACTCGCCGTTTCAGCGCACGTTCCAGCTCCGTAATGACAACCGGCTCACGCATCCATCTACAATGCAATGGATTCCACATTCACAAGGAAGCTTGTTTTGCCTGCGTCCATTCCTACTTGTATTTGCTTCACATGGCAGTTATGCGCTTTGCGTTAAGTTAAAATGCATTTTTCTATCACAACCGTTCTAACGCTAAGTTTAAAAGTGATTTTATGACGGACGGTATGTTAATTTCCTCTGCCAGATTAACAACCTGAAAAGATGTCTTCTCTAACTATTGTCTCACATCTTCGATTGCAAGAAATACTATCATCTTTTTAGTGAAACTTGATTAGACATGGAAAGGATGTTGATAATTGTGGACGATGTGCGCATTCCAGTTTAAGATGGTGCTGAGTTAGTATCTATGCGCGCAGTATGCGGCAGTATTCGTGCAATTATAGTCACAATGATTTACGTTTGAGTGGGATTCAAGCTGTCCACGAATGTTTAGCGAAAACATGTAAGGTGAATACCAGATGCGTATCACAAAAGTCATGCTAGGATACTTGGGAGAAATTTAATTTACTATCCCATTGTATTTTAAAGGCACCGCCCGATATTCTTCAATTATGTGTATTGCACCCAATATTTATCGCTGCCGTGTTTATCCAACTATGATATGTGTGGATTAGTTTAACTTCATGAGAACTAGTGAACTAAAACTCTACGCAGATCACCATCTAAAATGCAGGTTTTCCTTCGTGCGCAATCTTTTAGAATTTGAATGCAGCTTTTCACTTTCGATTAAGTGCACTCAAATCCAAACAACTTCCAAGATAAAATCGATCAGTATTTTGTGATTGATAGGAGCGGTGATTCTCTGAAAAAGAGCGTAACAAATACATTCAGATTGTTTTGTATGCATAAAACTTATTGTACGCATTATAAAGCGTTTTCTGGCATATATGCAGTTTATCTAAGTTTCAAAAATAACAAACATTTCATCCAACTGAATAATTGGTAAAGTGTGGTTAGGTTGGCAGTTTTACGGCCGTACATGTTAGACCAGGTTTCTGGTAATTTCGTGATGGGAACCTTTTGATGGGATTTTGTAGGTTTGTAAGTTATGTGCAATGTCAAGTCAAAATCTGACGAATAAAACGGGCAAAAAGAATGTCGTCCTCAACCGACTGGATGTGCTAAAACAGTCGGTTCCGTAAGGTAAACTGTACATTGTACTTGGTATTTTTTTCTTCCGATTAGGATGAAAGGAAATGCGTGATGATAGGAATTTTGAGTTATCTTGAGAGACTGCAGGTAGAAAATGACTTGTTGTAGGGCATCTTGGGACATAACATTTAACAGCAATGTTATAGTGATTTATTCTAACGAAGCATTCGCTAATGCACCTATCGGGCAATATCATCTTTCTGTGGAAAAGTATAATAGTATTTTCCGTACATTTCGATGAGTCTGCTAACAGTAATCGTCAAAAGAAGTGAATCTGGTAACAAATTCAAAAGTGAACAGGAAGATAGGGGAAACTGCGAAACATCAATTCCCTATGTTTTGACAATGACGATGTGCTAGGAGCAGACTTCCGGTATGTTGTTTTCACTAAGACATGGAGTAGACAAACTGGATAAACCAATCGCGCAAACGTGTCATGAAGAAATGACCAAATAGCAAATGTAGTCTTAAGGGAGTAAACCAAGGGCCATCGAAAGATTATGGTAAAATTCTGCGAGACAAGATTGGTTATGATTTGTGTTAATAAAAATTACAGGTAGTGGAAAATTTTCTGGTGCGAACGCAATTCAGGGTTGTGTAGTTTTGCTGTGATCAGTATATCATACATTAGAACGCGCCTGCGTTTTTTCTTAGGTTCAGGCATGACTACACAGTATCTGGATTGGAAATCCTTGGCGACATCAGTACTTCAGTCAGTGTCGTCACGATGTGCGATGGCGACTCTTGTGATGAATTTTGCGAAGGTTGATCAACTGTAGTAAAATATGGCAGGCTCTGTCATCATGTAACAGTTGTGACAGACAGTCCGACCATAACCACTGCACTAGTCACTGTCGGCCTGGTCAATTTTGCCTTCACACACTTCTATGAGGTTTAACTTGCCCCGTAAAACACCATGCGACAGCGCACATGAACTGCATTTGATGCTTCTCGTGGCAAGAGAAGCTGAAGCACGTACACCGAAAGGAGGCGGTGATATATCCATGTGTGCGCGTACGTATCTGTATGACCTCCTGCGTATCATGATTGCCTGACCCTGGTAACAGAGGAAAACGGTTGACTGTGTCTTGATACAACTCAAGATGTCAGGTTCTGGGGTCCAATTTGGTTGTCAAGTTGAACACAAATAACAGAGTTGTTGCTGATTGCATAGTTACAGTTTAAAAATAATAAAAGTGGGCCCAAATTTACCTTCATCACTGGAACAAGATGAAAGTTTATTAGGAGCCGTAAACTGTGGCTGGAAGTAGTGAAAATATTCTGGCGTACTACGAAAAACCTGTAGCCTTTCCACCAGCCAGCACTCTTGTTCAATGATAATGTACCACGGAACACTGGAGCGCCGACTCTCCGTGAGCGTATGACATGTCTCCCGTTTTTGTATTTAAAAAGCTCAGGAAACGAAAGTTTCCCAAGTTACTGCCGGACAAGTGATTGGGTAGATGTCACTATTCAACTGTTCGGCTGAAATTGCTCATTCTCAACGATAGTTTAAGGGAGTTTGACAAACGTAAATAACGACTTCATCCTAGGAGAAAAATCATGGCCAGTGCAGTCTTTTGCGAAATGATGACACTCAGCGGGTGATGAATTCATCAAGCAGAAGGCGACCCATTCAGAACTTTCACTAGCACCGCTTTATAAATTACGTATTTTTGTCATGACAAGCTCGGATGAAAAAAACATTTGTATTGCGCTAATGAAAATCATCGAGTGTAAACGTTTGCCATATTAATATTTCCGAACGTATGTTTGATTACTGATGAGTAGGTCAATGGCGCAGTGGTAAACACGGTTGCCTCATGAACAACATGTCCGTGGTTCAAGTCCCGGCGGTGGCGATGATATGCACTACTGACGAGCTCTAATGAGAGCGAAACTCGAGTCTAGTGCTTCTTTTCGAAAGGGGCCGACTGGAAAGTCTATGGGGATGCGACAGCTGCGATCAATTGTGGGTGATGTTCAACTTGAAAAGTATAAGTTTGAATTAAAAGGAGTCTGTTGATGAGAACATATGTAGACACTATTTAGTGTTATTTTAGTTTTTCATTCTTTCCTGTTTCTGATTAACTTCAACTGGAATTCGACCAATCGATAATGGTGTTGTTTCACAGACGATCGCATATAATTAGTCTAATGGGTTAGTGCTTGGCTGGATAACATTTTACATGGTCAAATGTTCTTGGTAATTGGGCAGACCAGCAAAACATCCATAGTTTATTTCCGCTTGCAGTGTATTATGTCGATGTGATATTAATTCGGTGCGGGCATTTTAGTGTGTATAGGTGTGATAAGCAAAAAATGAAAAAGAGAACATTAGCGGCAGTCCCGAGGGGTTAGTTAATGGCTACCAAACACTTACTGTATAATACAAACTCAAATGTATGACGGTAAATATTCAAATTAAGTAATTCTCACTATGATTACGAGGACTATGAATAGGTGTTGTATGTTAAAGCAACTATGAAATTTGTACACTTCACAAATAAATCAAATGAGAAGTAGTCTGTTCTCACCTTGTCCGTGTCCACTCATCGTTAGCGTACTACTGTTGGTGGATACGAAAAGATGGAAATGCAATAAAATGCTAATCTTGTTGGACTGTTCCACCTACAAGCAAGACAAAATTGACGTGTTTGACGTTCGCTTCACTCTCAACTGAACCAGAAAGTACAAAAACGTGACGGCTGACCTTTTGTCCCATTTGATTGCAACAACTGATGGAACAAAGGAAGCAAAAAACTGTAAAGCCTGGAACATGTACCATGAATATTCCTTCCAGCCAAAAGACACATAAATGAGGGCAAGTAAGAAAGTACTGAGAAGAAAATTTATTACTGGACGAAACAGATAACCTGTTGCAAATTGGTATAAATTAGTTACTTATGGCTAATCTAGTAGTTATACCTCTCGCTTGATTGTGAAACTTCGTAGAGAAATTTTCACGGTACATTTAGGTTGTTTCGTTTCAAGTGTAATGCCAGTTATTCTCAGCAATTGCCTTTCATTGTTGCTGATACTAATCACCGAGTATTCAATGGTTTTAATGCAGACCTTAAATCTCAGTATAGCGTTATGTCACATAAATTATCAACAGAACCTTCAAACATTCTTCGTAAACAAGACAAATAATAGCCAACCAGTTTATACATCAACCATGTTTTCGATATCAAAATAATGTCCACTAATTTTATATTAATTGTAATTTTTATACCAGATTGATGTTGAACCGCAACTTGTGTTTCACAAAAGACAACCCTGTTTAACACACGACTATGTTAGTGAAACAAAGTCAACATTTGAAAATATATATCATAACTGAGGTCTAGGTTGGAACCGTATCCAACTTAGAGACACAGACAAAATTACTTCCGTCATTAACCTTTGCTTAATTGTCGCATGCAATATATTCAAGACTGAGTGTTTAAACCACATTTATCTTCCCTTCCTATCTGGGTGATATGATGAATTCAATATTTTTAGCCCATTGCAGCTGCTATCCCTTATGGGCAAATTTCTTACAATTGTCAAATGTCAATTGAATATTTCAAATGTTTACCCTCAAAAGTTTATTAGTACAAGCTTTTGAAGCAGGAATATCACAACACAACATTTGGGTAACTTCTTGCCAGTCAAAATTGATGTCCTACTAAACGTAACAAAAATGCGCACAATATGGTCAACTTTGTGCGTATATTTTTCAAAACGTTTCGTTTTCAAAATATGAGACATACCTATTTTTTCCTATTGCAATTAATCATCGGTTAAAAGCAAACAGACAGCTTCCAGCTAAACGATCGTGGCTGATCTCGAGAATGCAGACTGTACACGCAAACTCCAGAAGTTTATCTTTTAAACTGCATGACATTTGGCTGTTAAATTCAAAAAATTCCACACTTACTTTTGTCCAACAAAAATATAATTCAACGAGATTGTTCATTAGGGAGTGTTCCAGTGATAAAAGCCTTGAAAAATGTGGAATTTTTCATTGATTTTAATTCATTTGATTGTGTATGAATGAGGGCATTTGTGAATCATGCAGCTTTGAATTTGTTGGGATTGTACATAAAAACGGATGTGTCCAATTTGAATGCGAACGATTGAACTACTACTAAAATTTTTTATTTCTTTCAGATGGAGAGTAGAAATTGTCGGAGCGAAAACAGGTTCAGTCTAAGGGGTGTTTGACTTTTCGTGGATAATATGCTCAACAGTGGCGTTGATGGATTCCAGCGTGAACTGGTTGAGAAATCCTGCCGGAACAGTCGATCCCTGGATCATTTTCGGATTCCATATGAGACAGTGGGACGGGTGGGTAACAGAGTCCAACTGTGAAATTTACGAGCTCTCGGCGTGGCTTCGTAGCTCAGCTGGTAGAGCGCTTGTCGCGTTGGAGCATGCTGTTTCTGTTGCTGGTCTGAATCCAACCGAAGCCCTAACTTTTCACAACTGATTCTCATCTAAAATCACAAATCTGTCAAACTACTCACTAGTAATACTTAAAACTTTACCACATTTTGGTTGCACTTGGCACCATGAACAGCCGAAAAACTAACCTGAGCAAGTCTTGAATATATCTTCTATGGCTTGGTAATGTTTAAAACTGATACCTGATCAGTTTGTACTTCACGAACGCTAAGGTAAAAGCTCATTTCAAAATTGTTTTGGGAATGTAACCGGACTCTCCTCATTTATATTACTTACTGCCAACATAATGTCTGAATGCTAAACCTGTTTGGTCGGTCTATGTCACATGATTAACTGTGAAATATAGAGTCGAATAAAAATTCTTAATGGACTCTGACGATGGTAAATCATTCCCGCTTTTTGCTGCAACTCAGTGTATAAATACCACCTTCTGTTCAGACACCAGAGCTTGAAACTTTCAGCTGTTAAAATGTTTATGCTTGCATGTGGGAAAACTTCGTCGCTGACATGTGAACCGGGACAACGGAACCGAAAACAAGTTGAAGTTCACTTAAGATTACTTGACCCACTATTAGTCTGTTTTTCTGAATACGTGTCTCATCAACCTCACTGTACCCTTTGAAATCCTTCGGGTTGCAAAATGTACATCGGTTCGTTCAAGAAAAGATGTTGAAATAAAAGGGTCGATTCTATGGGTTGTTTCATCCAAACTCAACGGATTCAGAAAACTCGTTTCTGAGACCTGTTTAGATGATTTGGTTCGTAACCTCCAGAAATACTTTTTCAGTCGGAAAAGCTGCTTTAAAATTTAACAAGAAGATGAAACTTGATGAGATAAACATAGCAAACGTTGGTAACTGTAAAATATCTTGGATCAGTAACGCCTTTCTAAACCCTTCTTTATGCATATATAATGACGCCGTTGTAGAAAAAACAGACTTTACCTATGTCAACACTTCAGAATGACTAACTGTTATATGTTGTTATCAATAAAACTAAACAGGTCTTAGAATATGTCACGACGGGGCTAACGG
Organism: Paragonimus skrjabini miyazakii; assembly: GCA_014338405.1. Classification (NCBI taxonomy): domain Eukaryota; kingdom Metazoa; phylum Platyhelminthes; class Trematoda; order Plagiorchiida; family Troglotrematidae; genus Paragonimus; species Paragonimus skrjabini miyazakii. The sequence continues at coordinate 166,188 of JTDE01000713.1, forward strand.
CCTTTTTAATGCATATCTTCTTACGGCACTAAAACTGATCGCAATGTTTACTCAAATACAGCGGTAAACATCAAGGGTTCAACAGAGCGTAATGAAAATTGGATTACGAATCGTGTATTAAAAGTGTTCGCGGAAGTAGACTTACGTTTTGTTCAACCTTTATCTTTTTTACAGAACACGTTAGTCCGTGAGAGCAAAAGTTAAGAACTAATTTTCTATTCGAATGTTATCATTGTTTCTAAGTTGTTTTATTTCATTAGATTTAAAATTTAAAATTACATCCAGTTATTTGGCTGTCAGCTATGATACTATGATTGATGAATTTTAAGTCAACTTGACAAGCATTACAAGGCAGCATAAGAAAGACTGAAAAATTTGCCTCCAGATAAAAAGTCTCTTTAATATCATCAACTAATATACAATGTTTAATCAGATCCACTTGTACTTGACTGGATGTATGAAGCTTACATAGTTCAATGAATATTGCACCAAGGGGAATACTCGTCACCGACTACTTAGCAAAAACAACGTAGGAAAATTTGTTGTACCATAAAGTGAAATTTTAGTTTGAGACAGTCAAAATCCTTAGTTTCTGAGTTGAGACAACGAAACAGATGAGAGAGAGCCGGAGTTACTTATGGACCTTATATTAAAACATGGCTATATAATATCTGCTTCATTACGGTTAAATACTTAAAACAATTAGTTTTGCGTAAAAGGAATGAGTGATTAAAAAAATATAGTACATTGAATAATGAACACAAATATTGGTTCAGCACAACTTTTACCAGGAAGAAATTTTATTGCTTCTCTATAGATGTTCACTGCAGACATGCAACATTGCTAGTTGTAAACTGTGAACCACAAAACAAGTCAAACACACATTGTCCCGGTTTACCAAGTCGAACTTAATGTGTGATTATAACTGTGCAGAGGCACACTCCTATTGCCTTAGAACTGGATGCAATTTTTTGACTAGGTTGGAAAGAACCAATCAGAATGAGCCCAACATACACCCAAACAGCAGGCCAACCAATATCCGCAAACGACCAAGTCATCGATCGGGAGACATATTCTAACGACGAAAGGTACAATTCGTTCATTCTGTAATGAACGTCTGCTGTGGTGCGTACACGCTGTTGCTATCCATCACCAACATCCATTTTCTACGTGAACACAGAATGATTTGTGACGTTGATGCTGCCGTTGTAACAAATAAAGTGTGGCGTTTGTGTTTTTGTTTCGTTCTATTTCAGAGGTTGTCATGTTTAAAAAGTTGACAAGTTAATGCAAAATCTTCTTGGGAAAAAACCGTGTTCCTTGTTGAAATTTCAAAACGGAAATTTGAACAACATTGTTAGAACACGAAAACTATTAGATGCAAGCATTTCTTATTGACTCATCAGTAAAAAAATTGCAATAACACGAAACAGTTATAATACGAAACCGCTTCATGTTATTTTAATTTTGGTACTGATGAGAATACGAAATGCTTGCATCTACCAGCTTTTGTGTTCTAACGGTTTTGTTCAAACTTCTGAAGGGAACGAACTGTTTTGAAACGGAAATTGTTTTTTTTACGTCACCGTAATATTCGCATCAAAGACACATCTGTTTCTGTATTTTATGTTGTATGCAGACCGAGAAAAGGTATAACATTTATCGGTAGTGGTTTGGATGACTTGCGTGCGGTTTGGATAATAATGGCTTTAGGTCATCAAATAATTTCAGCCTGTTCACTTGTAGGTACAATTATCTACGAATGGACAATTCAGGTGGGTTTGCTCAAGCGCTTGATGTAGAAACATAAGATTGGCAAACAGGTACCCCAGATGAAAACAGGGAGTGCTTGCTTTTCGAAAAATTGATTACTTGCAATAATTTACACTTGGTTTTTGTCATGTCGATAAGCCACTTATTCTGTTAGTATAAGTGTATTATATAAATGTATCTATATACAGACAGAATTTACTTGTTCGTTGTTTAGATGTTAATACTGTGTTGTAGAGGACTGCGAGAGAAAATGATTTGCAAACTGACATCGATTACGTGGAATGGTGAAAACTACTTATTTAATAAACAAAAAACGTCACTTGAGTACATATCAGGGTGAGGTGAACGGTTTTGATGCCGCGGCAACGAAATTAATTGCGTAAGCACCTTCTGTTAATGATTAACCAACTTGCGACCCTTCAATAATAACGTTTCGGAGGATGCCAAAATCTTGGGGTTGCAATTTTGTAAATAGACGATGAACGAAGTGGTTGGGCCAATCACATGACTTTCCGCGATTAAGTATTTCGCAATTGAAAACGCCGGATTTCAGTTTTGGTGTTGATATACCGACCTGAGTTGAAACACTGTTCTCACCACCCAATTCAGGAATGTCTTCCGTCTCCATCCGTCAACATGTGTTAAATCTGTAATCGAATTTTTCTTATAATCGACAGGTCAGAATAAACGAAATACCTACAGCCTACAATGTACGTTTTCTAGCTGTCTTGTTAAATTGAACTCGTTTTTAGTCCGAATCTTCTGTAGAGCATGTTTTTAGTACAAACGTACCGCCAGGAGTTTCATCGTCACCACTTTAACATAAACCGTTAACATAATGACAACGGGGTATGAGCTCCGATCCGTTGTTTCGTCTGATCGTAAAAGAGCTAGAAGACGATCTCAACTATGTAAAAAGTGTGTGACCTTTTTGGTTCGACTAAAATTCATGGGCTAAACGGCCTCATAGTGCAATCCAGTTTTTTTTGTGATGACGTTTTGCTACAAGCATGGCTAACACATTGGCATAAATCACTATGAATTAGTTCATTTTTTATTTTCCTTAAGCACAATATCTTCAGCTAGTAGTTTTAAGAAATATTGCAGGCTTCCAGGAACCTGTTAAATCACATACGAAATGTTTACTTCCCAACTCAGTATTTTTGAACTTGGTGCCATTCTAACTGCTCAGAAGTATAAATTGTTTCGGCATTGCACTTAAATTTGGTAGTCTTTCTGTAAAGGAAGTGTAGCGTAGACCCAGGCGAGTTCGTCAGTTACGTCGTTTATGCATACACATGATTGTGGCGCCTCCCAACTGAAGTTTAAATCGGACACAGCATGTGCTGTCTAAGATTGGACGTTTGCACATAAATGAAGGCTGACTCCATCCTAACTTTCGTCTACTGTGACTGACAGAACGGCTGACAGCGTCAGTTAACCCGTGTGATACCACATGAAGTGGTGTGTTGTGTAGACACATTTGCGCATACCTTCATTAGGGTTACTTTTGCTTAAAAAAGATAAGTACGCTTTTATTACACAAAAAGGAGCTTATTAACCGTAACGTTTGATAACTTGCAACTGCACCTGTTGGGTTCACAAATTAGAAGTGACTAGAAAACACAAGTCACTTGACCAGACTATTATGATAACTGATTTTTTTCACAGAAAGCAAATGTGACTATTCTGTTTGAAACCCTAGGGAAAGAGGTAGTTTTGTGATTAAATGTTCACAAGTTAACTTGTGCGAAGTAAAACTTCCAAACCATCAAGATACTTATACTAATTATATGAAATGGAACTAACAAGCTGGCGTAAACTGCACCAATGCTATCACACAGCAAGAGAGTATTTACACACAATACAGTGATGGAAAAATTTGCCTTTAGGGCATTTGCGATTTAACATTTTGGTCATTTTTAAAATTGAATTTCACTTTCGTGATAATTGTTCTGGTCGTTTACTAAACAAAATATATGTTTATTTCCTTGTCATGTAGTTCAAAATAAACGGGATCAGATTTCAAGCTGAATAATAAGTTACCAGGTAACTCAACATTTTTTAATTAGGGAAGCAATCGCTTTTGCGTAAGCAAATGGTTAGTGTCAGATAGAAGACAAAAAATTTGCGGCAAGATAGGTGCTTGCAAACAAGCCACAATTTTGCTGGTTTCACCGCGTCTCAAGTTTTTCCGGTATTGATTTATGTTTTTCCGTAGATTTCCATCTCCGGGTAACTTCAATTTTTGTACAAACGTTGGATGGCTACTAGTCCTGATTAATCACGTGAATTATTGAAACAATGAATGTATGTTGCATGGGCGAGTAACGGATATGGCAATCGGCATTGGAGTGTCGTAGCCGTAAAGCAAAATGTAACTGTCTGGTAGGGTAATGTGGACATAAGTTTACATCTACAATAACTGGAACAAGGAAAATAGGTGTAAAAAATGATAGAAAGAAGAAATTATTGTGAACGGGCATAAAATCAACGGGTGGTCAGTGCAAAGCAATCGGATTTGGTGGGGTGGGATTAGTTGGAAAAACACACACAAGGACAACCAGATCGGTAATACACACATTCATACTAATAGTGGCATACACGCACATCGAAAGCTGGGCGTTCTAAAAGAAGTATATAGTTCGTAGCAGTTATCTTGGTAAGAGCCAGTCATCCAGACGCTGCCTGAACATCTTGACAGTAGCAGACCTCAAGACTCAAGCCTGAAAGGCGTTCCAATTAAGGTTAACTTGGACAGCAAAAATGTGTTGCTTGCAAAGTAAGCGACTGCGCGTAATGTTCAGCTTAAACGTATGCTCTATTAAATTGTTGATCTGTCAGCTTGAACAGGTTTTGATTGAAGTGGTTTTCGTGGTCATGATTTCAAATGTGAGGATTACGCCACCTCACAGCCGCCTTTAATCCACCGGACAGAGGTTCAGGAGCTTCAGTCGGTCTGTACGTGAGAACGAGTAGAAACTAGGAAACATTTTCTTTGCAAGTTGTTGTACAGATTCAAGGGTGGCTGTCTTTTTTCAGGTATGGAGCGCATGCGTGTATGTTTATCTCTAGCACAAGTTCTAATAGAAAAACGGAAAACGTGGGCAAAACATTCTGCCGGAAATTTCCATAGTAGTCTACAAAGCGCTAGCAGTCTGTCGTTAACGTTCTTTACCAGTGCCAGCGTATTGACTTTAAGGTGGAGGTTTGCTCAAAGAAGAGTCCCTAAGTCTTTTACTTGAGGAAGACCAGTATGCCGTTACCCATTGATCCGGCAGATTTTTTACTCTCGTGCTATATATACGTGATTTTCGGCTTACTAATGTTGAACGGGAGACTACTGTCTACTGACTACCGGTGCAATACGTCGAGATCCCATCGTGGGAGGTGAGAGTCTTTGAGAATTGTAGAATACGCCACACTTTAAGAATTATTCGCACGCATAAATAGACGGGATTAACTAATTGCTGGTGAGTCGTTTACAACCAAAAGGAACAACAGCAGGCTTAGTATGGGTCCTTGCGGAATACCCGTGGGAGCATCCAAAGCGACGGATAGCTCGTCGTTGACCCTCACAAAGTTCGCTCTACCTGATAATTGGTGTTGGACCAATTCGCACAACTGGCAGCTCAATAAGCAGAAAGCGGTGATTCACTGTATAGAATGCCTTAATAAAGTCTAACACAGCAGCATCTGCTAGGTAGTGTTTTTCTGCAACCATAGTCAAAACATTTACTGCCAGCAGCAGCCTGGTGGTGTACGAACATCCCGGTCAAAATGGTGATTCGTTAGGAGCTCATCAGTAGTGCACATCTTCGTCACGGCCGGGATCAGAAAAGCGGCCACGGTTTCATGAAGCACCCGTGTTGACCACTTTGTCACTGACCTGAATTTAGACATGACCACTTTGACATATTTGAACGACCGACGAATTTAGCTCGTGATTAGTTGTTAGGATGCCCGATTGTTTCAGGAAGGAATACAGAAACTGACCTGTTAACCGCAGTCGACAACCCCTCGACTAGAACTTCTCTCCAAATTAAAATCATACAAACCACTAATTTGTTGAACGATATTTTGAATACTGTTCAATAGTAAGGGATTTTAGTTCTTTCTAACAGATTAAATATCACATAATTAGCCGCAGCTGCCACATTTCTACAGACTTTCCAGTCGACTGCTTTCCAAGTGGGACAGTTATTGTGTCGCCTCTGGTGGCGATCTGTAAATCTGAGCACTACTTATGCGCGAATTTGTCCGAGCGTTCACATATGACGATTCAGTTATGTCTGATGTGAGGTGAGTTGCGCAACAGTCAACGCAGTTGCCTCATAAGGGTACGTGGCCGGAGTTTCAATCCCGGATGTGGCAAAGATACACTACTGACGAGTTCGAGTGAAAGCAAAACTCCAGTCTAATGCTCCTTTTCGAAAGCAGCCGACTGGAAAATCAGTGGAAATGCAACAGCTGCAATCAGTTGAGAATGATGTTTAGTCTATACGTAGAAAGCAAACTTTATGAGATGTCTGCAAAATTGAAATGCTATTTTGTAATCAAAACCTGCAAATTGCAAACGTTTACTATAAAGCGGAAACTATTATTTTGATTCTTATTTATCAAGAAAACCATGCGGTTACAAAAGCATCAACGTGATTCAAATGTGAGGGTAAACCATAACCTCTATAGCAGAATAGAGGCTTTATTTGATATATCTAGAAGTAAAGTGACCTGGACTACAAAAGTTCTTCCATCTACATACTTTATTTAAAAAAAGGGTTTAGGAGGTGTTTGAAAATAAATATATAAACTACTTTTAGCTGATCGATAAGTAACAAAAATAATAATGATAGATTTCTTTTATATGGTTTTCACTAGTAACGTAACAGACGTAACAAAATGGTTTTGTGTCTTACTGATGCCGATGAGAACCTATATTGGTCCAACGGATAAATCCTTTGAGATATTACTGCACACGGAACAAATATCAATCGTTTAACATAATTACTTTCAAGTTATTGAGCAAAAGCCTGCGTTACTTTATGCAGCAAGTAAAAATGCTATTATTTGAAGTCTTATAACTATTCATTAGGATTTGTTAAAATGTTTTAAGAAATTTTTACAATGATTCGGGCTAACGTCTTTGTGGCAATTCCGCTTCTTGTAATTGTAACGAATTACTCACAAAATTGACATTTGACTGTTGACCCCAGCTCTGTTTTCTACAATAGCTACCGTTGATTATCACCGGATTAAGTAAAGCAAAAAATGCTAGACTATACAAACCGAACATTACTCATAACTGTTTGATACTCTAACATCTCCGGAAATATTTAATCAGCCGCCTACCAAAATAAACAGCATGCCCAGGTGTCGATTGACTTAGATTTTTCTGGTAGTGCAAATCCCCGTCCGAGTGGGGGCTTCAGTTCCGGACAATTTTACTTAAGGTAGTCATGCTGATCGCTGTCCATTAAGTTTATAATGCGCAGAACAAGATTATTATGAACAAAGGTTCTGATTATTAATTAAGGTGTCTTCAACTTGTAGAGAATTGCTAATAGTTAGGTCGTCAGTTGGAGTCGATGAAAAAGTTATTACCTCTGCAAGCGATCAGATAGTCCGAACGTAGCTCAACGTCGAATGTGACTGGGAGTATATATACGATAACTCAGCCTTGTACAATGTGAGGTCGATGTTGTACCGGTGAACACGGTTGCCCCAGGGAAGTTTGACTGAATTCCAACTCTCGGTTGTGGCAGGAATGGCCAGTTCTCGTGAGATCTAACAACCGCGAAACTCGGATGTGGCGGCTGTTTGTGAAAGAGCTGACTAAAATGTCCTGCAGAGTGCAAAGTTACAATCAGTTTAGAGTGGTGTTCAGCTCCTTTGAAGTATAATCCTCCTGAAAATTACCAGAATTATAATGCAGGTATGTTGTGATCAAAACTCACAACGTTGGCTGCATCAAATATTTACTTTACTGGAGGATAATTGTTGGATGGGGGAAAAATATTAAACATGTCATAAAACTTCTTAAACTGAATTTATTTTACGCGGAACTGGAGCATAAAAATTGCACAAAACTTTACTCATATTTTTACTTATTCGTTAATCACGTGAGCCATATCACAGATCAATGTTCACGCTCAAATTCAGTAATATTTCGAGAAATAAAAAAGAACAAAATCGAACCATTGTTTGATAATATAAAGAATTAGGACTGAAAGCAAAGAAACTCTGCTGAATAAACTCACTAAGAAAAGTTCAACAATGCGGCATGTTGTTGGCGTTTCACCACCTTGTATCTTCGGTTCCACAAACTCATCAAAATCTTAGTTACATCAAATCGGATCAGTCTGCTTCTTTACTGAAGCATCCAGTCGTCGACTCTAGGAACTACAAAACATTTATACGAAATATTGTGTGTTTTCTACCGATGATGTAATGTATACGTTGAAAAGAATTAAGATTTTGAAATTAGTACTAAAACCAGAATTATTGATTTTCACAGAAATTTGGCAGTTCTATGAAACAACGTCATGTAATGTTCCGAAATATTCCCAGTTAGCGATAAAAATAATAGGCGAAAAAATTGGAATTGACACTTTTATATGCAAAAATCAGTATCGATATATGGAAGTTCGCAACAAGCTATCACAAGCAGCAAAATTTAAAAATACTCATTGCAATAGTGATACATGAAGATAACTAAAATTTACGCAGTACCATTTATTGAAACGTGTCATGAAACAAGGCCACAAAATGATTGTCACCGATTGGCAGCATCCAGACGGGAGGGAAATCGGTTACCATCAGTTAATTAATGATGAGTAGTAGGGGATTTTAATTTTCATATAGATTGAACATCACCCACAATTGATCGCAGCTGTCGCATTCCCATAGACTTTCCAGTCGGAGATGCGACAGCTGCGATCAATTGTGGGTGATGTTCAATCTATATGAAAATCAAAATCCCCCACTACTCACCATTAATTAACTGATGGTAACCGGTTTCCCTCCCGTCTGGATGCTGCCAATCGGTGACAATCATTTTGTGGCCTTGTTTCATGACACGTTTCAATA